>KB312312.1:4367-18981 GCA_000328365.1 Capitella teleta | reverse complement strand
TAGTATTATTAGTATTAGTATTATTATTATTAATATTATTATTATTATTATTATTATTATTATTATTATTATTATTATTATTATTATTATTATTATTATTATTAGTAGTATTATTAGTATTATTATTATTATTATTATTATTATTATTATTATTATTATTATTATTATTATTATTATTATTATTATTATTATTATTATTATTATTATTATTATTATTATTATTATTATTATTATTATTATTATTATTATTATTATTATTATTATTATTATTATTATTATTATTATTATTATTATTATTATTATTATTATTATTATTATTATTATTATTATTATTATTATTATTATTATTATTATTATTATTATTATTATTATTATTATTATTATTATTATTATTATTATTATTATTATTATTATTATTATTATTATTATTATTATTATTATTATTATTATTATTATTATTATTATTATTATTATTATTATTATTATTATTATTATTATTATTATTATTATTATTATTATTATTATTATTATTATTATTATTATTATTATTATTATTATTATTATTATTATTATTATTATTATTATTATTATTATTATTATTATTATTATTATAGACAGGAACGCAACGGGTTTCACTGTACTGTCCTCATGGATTGACATTCAATTTCGATTCATCAAGAAGCACATTTTTTTTGTTCTAATTACTAATTCATGAGTATTGGAATCTCAAATCGAAATCAAGATTAATGAATTCATTAGTTAGTTCAAGAGTTCACGGGATCGGAAAAAAGCTTTAAAAAAAAAACAAAACCGCATGTCTAAAGAGCAGACGACGGCAAAACCGCGAGAAGTAGGCCTATTGGGTATTGCACAATGGTTCGAGACGTGATATCTGAGCGTTATGATTGTGAATTTTAATTGTAATTCGGTATACATGTTATTATGATGAATTAATACATGTGCTGCCCAACTGCATAATGCAGGACTTACGCTCCTCAATCTGACGGGACATTTCATGTGTATCATAACGTTAGCTTGTAATTCTACTTGCGTGCGTTTATTTCGTTTTCGTTTACTCTTCAAAGCGTCACGTTGCGGTCGAAAGAAGAAACTGTGTTGACAAGGTGAGGAATTTTTCTTTCATGTTTTACCATAAATCTAAACTTGGAGAGATTGTTCAATGATTGGATGTCTCAAATAGGGTAACTAATCGGTTTATAATGATGTTTTGTCTCATAGGTCTGCCGTCTGTTGTCTGAATTTCTCATAAAACTGTCTTACATTCCAAGGTGTTTGACAGCTTCAACTGGCACATGAGGCTGAGCCACATGTTCAGCAGTACTCTCTCAGACTCCGTTCGGCTGATACCGATGGCTGTTTGACTTAAGTTATGACAATGGAATTAAATACTTGATAATGATATTTTAGTTGACGTATTTACACACCACATAATGATGTTCAAGGGGATTAAGTAGACCATTGGTATAGTTTTCCCTTGCCATATTGTATAATCATAATGTAAACAGAAGCCAGGTCGATGTGACCTGACAAATATGTTTTTGACAATGTGGTGCTTGTGGGGAAATCCAATATCTGAAAGGAAAGGTTCCCAGGCCGACAGTATGATTGTGACTTTCAGCTATTAATTAGTTTTGTTTACAACAAATAGAAATAGTAACACTCATGTTGAAAGCAACTTTTCAAAGTGTATCCTGTTTATACAATCATCGCCGTTCATGGCTCATACTTGATAGTTGACAGCCAAAAAAGTCTGCAGGCCCCATAAGCAGCCCAGTTCTCTGAAACTCATCTATCCTCAAAATTAGAAAGTACAAACAGCAGATCAGAAGATATGTAAATGAATAAAACACCAAAATCACACTTAATAAAAATGGTAATTTTTGGAATTTCAACCGTGATATTCCGATTATCATACTCTTTACTCTTCGACTCGATTGCTGCTTCCATCGTTGGGACATTTAATTGTGGCCTAGCTAGATGGTACATTAATGAATGGGCTTTCATTACTATCATATCTGGAGCTTACTTCATCTGTAATTTTTACAGGTCCGATTAAGTTTTTATTCATCTGTTGTACATGGGATACTGAGTATTCTGAATCCATGATATTAATATCCATTAATATTACATGTATTTGTTGATAATTTGAAAATGCTCTTTCACAAACCTTTGAACACAGGAATTTGATCATACGCTTCATTTGTTGGTCTGCAAGTTTAATTTTTTTTTTTTTTTTTACATTGAGTACATGTCTTCCTTTGAATGTATGCGTCATTTCCAATGAAAACTCTTCAAGAGTCACTCAGTTAGAATATAAAAATTTTAGAAAAAATACTTGAAACATGTTTAGTTTGTTTTCTTGTCAGTCTTGAATATAGCACATGATTTCTGACAGACTTGTGAATCTTTGGTTCCTTTCAATGAAAATTAATTGATTTTCTGATTTAAATTTTTTCTCTCCAGTTAATTGCTCAGTATTTACAACAAGGCTGTGATGGTTTGTTGACCTTGTTCTTTTAACAAATTACTGCGGAGTGCGGAATTACGCATTAGCAAGAAGTTATTTGACAAATAAATGACAGCAGTTAATTCGTAAGATGAAAATGCTGATGAGTTATTAACGATGGTTAATTGATTAACCAATATGATGCAAGGGATGTATACTGAGCTCAAATGAGCATTTCCCACACGTGTCCAAAACGCATGTTTGTAATTTATTAGAGCATGTGAAGTACTGAAGTGAACTCTGTGATAATTGGGCCAATAACCAAACATAATGTTGCTAAACAAACATTATATTCAGCTTCATTCAAGTACGCAGGTATAAAGACTTGTCTCTTTTTCTGTTTGCCCTAATTTGATTGCCTTTACAATTGCCTTTTTTTTTAAAGTGATGCCTGAAAAATGAAGAATATTCCATTGGTGGAACATGTCAAAAGAGGTTATTGTATCTGTATGTGAGGCTGAGTCACTTCATTCTGTCAACTGGTCCTCAGTTCTTTGCTAAAGTTCTTTGTTATAATTTGCAATTTGTGTGGCACGTGTGTATTCATGCTGATTGTGCTTTTCATTTGGTTTTGTATATTATTTATTGTACGTGTTGAGGGTACGATCAGATTGGTGTCAAGTTACTCTCAGCTGTTTTTATTTTGTCTCCCCGCTTTTGGAATTCAATCACAGCCTGTTAATTTATTATTACCCATAGATCAGAGCAAAACTCGATAGTTACACTAGTAGATGAATCAACAGGTATTTGGAATCAGTTAGAACTGTTGTTCGTGCATAATCATTGTATTAAGCTGTATTCAGTTTTCCATGTTTCGTATCTCCTCTCAGAGTAATAAGAATATACCAGTTCCAGGCCACAGCACATATGTTTTATGTATACATAGTACATTACAAGCATGCTGCCCGTAGACTGGCGAAATGGTTGTAGCAGACCATCATGTGTGCAAATAGTGATCGTTTTTGTTTGCTGACTGCAGGTCGATTCATGATTTATAACCATTGTTTTGCCTTTGATTTTATTAGATTATATGATGCTGGTGCCGGTCGTGTATTTAGCAAATCATTCACTGATGACGAAATGCGCTTTGCCTTGTACCTATGGCGAGAGATTGGCTGGCTGAACACCTGCTTAGCTGCTCTGTAATTATATATAGTTCTTATCACTTTTGATGCCGCTGATAAGACCGTCCTCCGTCTCAAGACGCGCGTCTTCACTGACGAGGACTCTCGGCTACAACAACACTCAATTGTATGCACGAGGTCAACACCCTTGCGCCTAAAAACGACCGCCCTTCAGACGCCACGTGCTCCCCATGACGAAATGTATACAAGGTCAAGGCCAACGCCAGAAAGAGGCGCGGTCGCCATTCTGCGCTCTGATTGGCTGACTGCCTCGTAGGTTGGTCTACTCTTTGGTCCAATCAGCGTTTGTTGACATTCCCTCTCGGGCCACGTGTTTTTCCAATGGAAAACACCTTCTTCATTTCCCGTTTTCAAGGAAATCAAGACATCTGCACGTTGAACATTAGATGGTGATAAGTTGACTCTATTCCTGCGAATTCTGCGCGGTGTCCGATACGGTGTGCACATATAAATATATGTGCTCATTTGTTAGTGATCCGTCTTTCGGTTGCCATAGTTACTGAGGTGAGTGACGTCACGACTGTCAATTAAGCTCCTCATAAGTGAAATTACGTCATCGTCCTCTTCGATCGACGTATGCGGGGATATCGATTGTTTTCCTGTTCGTACGAATTGATCATTCGTGAGGATTTATCGCTACTCTTTTATTTGTTGACGGTAGGCCAGCTGTACACTGCTACACTCGTGATTGGCTGTAGGTGTACAGTCTTAATGATACACTGGGTTGTATTATTCAAGGCATTATTAGGATATTGGCCAACAGTATAAGTGTAGGTAATATGAATTCCGTGTTCCCTAATGCAGCTCAAACTCTTAATTTTTAATTTCATTTATTGAAAAACTGATACTGATAGGGCAATTGAGAGTATGTACATTAGCTAATATTTGTTATGCGTACGTGTTGTGCAGTTAAAAGTATAATTACCCCCGTAATTATATTTTATGGATTTTGTGATTAGCGATCTGAATGTGAGATCTAACCTTGAGATTATTATTTTTTTTTTTTTTGGTAATAAATTGAAGCCACTTGTAATTAAGTTGTTTTGATACCGATTTTCAGATGAAAATCTACAATAATTGCTGGCATCTTGATGTTATTGTATTTCAGACTCTTGCAGCAATTCGCACAAAGCCTGCAGGTCTTGCACAGAACCATAATTAGTAACCTTGCTCGGATGAGATTTCACTCGCCATGCCTGAGTGGGCGAGTGCTTATTTCGCGCCCTGTCCCCCACAATCCAAGCATTTAACTCAACTGCCTCTCAAAAGAGGCATTTAGACCAACGTTGTTTTCTCGCTATAATTAGTTGTCTGCTCAGTTTAGCCATATTCATAGATTCATCTGTTCTGTGGCTTACGCTTAATCTGACCTATCTAGAGTTGTATATAAAATGAGTCTATGTCTATGTTTCTTATCGTAGCTGCTTGATTGCTGCATGGTGAGTCATGCATATCTATAGTTAATTAGCCATGACCTCTATGTATTACAAGGTCATTAAGTACACCCATGGGTATTGATGCTTCCACGTTGAGTACCCGCACTGGAGCATTTACAAGTGTGTTCTGAAGTGAGGCTTGTTTTGTGTTACTGCGTCTTTTTCCGTACCAAATGCGCCTCTTTTTTTGTTATCTAATTATGAAATCGTTTGATGTGTGTGAAATCGCAAGATGGTGAAAACATTCCACTTGAAAAGGCAATCATATGTGAGCTTGGGAGTGTTGGATGTTGTCCGCCATGCCAGCCCCTCTATCTGCTGTGTGTCAGCCTGACTTTGTGTCATTTACTAGTAACCTATTTATACACCAATCGAGGGTTTTATTATGTTTTTATCCTGGTTGTTCCGTCACCAGGTCGTTACCCTGTGCAACAACATCAACCGGTTTTTTTAGTTTTGAATCGGGGAAGAACATTCTTCTCTTCAACAATGAAAACACGGTGTTTATTACTCTCGCGGTTTCCTGGCATCACTATTTGCTAACGTTATATATATATATAATATATATATCAAATATATATATTATATATCTATATAATATATATTATATGCTAATTGCTAACGTTGCAAACCTATTGTTGATGTTGATTTCGATCGAATCAAATCTCGTTGCTTCATGCACTGGACATGGGTCACCTCAATCAATGATGCATTTTCTCTTCTTTCAGCCTTCTCTTCTAATTCAACCATGATCTCCATTCAGCGATCCGTTCGCTGTGTTCTGCCTCGTGCTCTGCGCATGCGCCAATTGTCATCAACTTCCTCCCCCACTTCATTCAAGGTCAGAGTTCATTTTCCTTTTTTTTTTTAATGATGTTTTATATTTCTAATCACTGCGGTTAGGATATATACACCACAAGGTTAACTGCATGTGCGTTATCTTAGCATGTCGTCTCATATTCAATCATTCGCTGTTCGATGCTACAAAATTACGTCACTAATACAGGTATCACTAAATTCTCCTTGGCTTTCACTTCTTCTTCGAAGTTACGTAACAGAGCTCTTCTGACTCTTAATTTCTAGAAGATTACACCACCCCACACGATTGGGCCAATCGTGTCAAACATTCCAACACATGCTTACAAGTTGATCGAACTATATGCACTTGATGTAAATCAAAAAAAAAAAAAAAAAAAAAAAAAAAAAAGATTCACGAACATATTCATCCGGAATTATAAAAACGGTTTATGAATGAAATTGAGACCAAAACCGGAAGAGAAAAAGTTGAACTCACTGGTTGACGGTGTGGTTGGGTCGACGCCTTTGTCCAGAGTGGCCCTTACTCTGAACTATACATATGCGTGGCGGCACAATTGACTGCGAGCGGCCATCTAATAGGATCTGATGCCAACCCGAATTCCGACGCAGGCAACGAGCGTTTGAGGGTCTCCATTTCCATGTTTGCAAATCCTAATAGCGACGACACATCAATGACGGCTTCCTTATCTACGGCGGGACATCTCTGCGGAATTAACCTCGTGACAATTGCAATGGCCTGTGTGCCACTCTGCAGTCAGTGTGATTACCATCTACGCGGTGATGATGCATCTGCTTCGTTTTGTCTCTTTCCGTGCTTGTCCTGCCGTCAATGAATGACTTCCTCCTGGATTGTTCTGGCCGCTGAGCGTGCAGCTGCTCTGCTCATCCGTCATGACTCATTCAGCCTCCTCATCTTCCTGCCTCCTCGTCGTCTTCATCTTCTGACCTTTGACCTCATGCCTTTGGAATGACTTTCATTTCGTTTGTTTTCAGTTCTCTGACTTGGAGGTTCAGCAATGCAAACCGAACGAGATGGCGCCCAAACCGGACCCCAACAATCTGGTGTTTGGTCATCACTTTGCTGACCACATGCTGGAGATCCCTTGGAACGCTGACCAGGGATGGGGCAAGCCGGTCATCTGTCCCGTGCACAACTTCTCCTTTCACCCGGCTGCTAAAGTCTTCCATTATGCTGTTGAGGTAATGCTGTCTGATTGAGCGTAGATGCAAGCAAGACCTCCTGGTCGTAAATGTATTACGTAATCTCTTGCCTCCATCACATGTACGTATCTCAATGTTTGCGTTCTTGTTTTAACCGTTGTTTGTCCTTTTTTTGTTCGTTTATGCCAGCTCTTTGAAGGCATGAAGGCGTACCGAGGCTACGATCAGAAGGTCCGCCTCTTCCGCCCTGACTGCAACATGGAGCGAATGCGCAGCACCGCCATTCGATCGTCACTTCCGGTGAGAACCGTTCATACAATTCGATCTTTAATATGAAAAATGCTAAGCATGGATTATAACTGTTTTCGTCTATCAAATATTTTAAAAATATTTCAATTTTTGGTCTGCAGGATTTTGATGGGGACGAGATGATCAAATGCATTCAGAAGTTGGTCAGCGTTGACAAGGAATGGGTTCCACATTCGACGACCAGCACTCTGTACCTACGCCCTACCTTCATCGGCACTGAGGTACGTCTGCTCTTCATCAGTGCATCTCTTTGATCCGTGATTTGCAGCCCAGCCTTGGGGTCTCCGTGAGTCGTGAGGCCCTTCTCTACGTCATCTCTGGCCCTGTGGGTCCTTACTACCCGACCGGATTCAAACCCGTTCACCTGTTGGCGGACCCTAAATACGTGCGCGCCTGGGAGGGGGGATGTGGCGCCTACAAGATGGGGGCGTGAGTCTCGGCCGCGTCTGCAAGCGAAGGTTTTGATTGCCTTTTGTTTTTGAAGGAATTACGCGCCGACCATCAACATTCAACTGGAGGCCCTTGAGAAGCACCACTGCCAACAGGTGCTCTGGCTCTACGGCCCAGAACACCAGCTGACTGAGGTCGGCACGATGAACATCTTCATGTTTTGGGTCAACGAACAGGGAGAGAGGGAGCTGGTCACTCCTCCCCTCGACACCGGCATCATTCTCCCAGGGGTCACGAGGAGGAGCTTGATAGACCTGGCTAGGAAATGGGTCAGTGGGTCACGTATTTGACCTACTTTTTATAACCCCACTGGTGATTTTCACAGGGTGATATCAAGGTATCAGAACGGACGTTCAATATGAAAGATGTCACCAAAGCACTGAATGAAAACAGGGTGCGTAGCTCAGCTGTTCTTCCTCGGTGTAGACTTATGATTTCCTCGTCAGTTGCTGGAGTTATTTGGAGCGGGCACAGCATGCGTTGTTTGTCCAGTTGAGAAGATCATCTACCAGGGCGATGACCTGCACATCCCAACCATGAAGGACGGAGCTCCTATCACCATGAAACTTTACCAGGAACTCACAGACATTCAGGTTTGGAAATCTCTCTCGAGCATATTTTGTACGTAATGTTTATGTTTTCTGCAGTACGCTAAGACACCTAGTGACTGGATGGTAGAGGTCGACTGAACGCATTGTTGACCTTGACCTCATGAGCTTTTTGATTTGAGCAGCTTCAGCTTTTTCAGCTGTGATTGACGTTTGCCAATTGAACCAGGATTTTGTAAAAAAGAAAAAAAAAATGCGGAAAAACGAAAATTTGAAGACAGAAATCAGCTGAATCTCACTTTGTTATTTAGGTTTTTACTCTTTTTAAATGAGTAATCGATGATTGATCCGAATCAAATACAGCTTTTTAATTATTATTATTTTTTTCTTTTTCTGTGCTCTTCGTAGTTATGCCAGTATTGGTGGAAAAATGCCGTAACTTATGTTGAATTCATCGGAGATCTGGTTTTTATTTCTTGTTAATATTTTATCACTAAGCCTCCCGGTGTTAATAGTATCTATTTCTTTTTTTTTTTCTTTTCTGCTGAATCATCAAAAAATCTGTATTTGATTACGTGATCACTTGAACAAAACTGCTCTTTTTGCATTTCTTTGAGTGTGTGTACTTGGGAAATGTCGACAAAATTTGCAAATTTCTTCAGTATTTGAAATCAAAATAACGGATAACAGGAGGTATTTGTTTTTTTGAATGCAATAAAAAAATTCTGTTTCTTGGAAATTCCCTTCTTTTTTTTGGGTACACATTCTTGAATTTGCAAAGGAAAAACTTGGCATAATTGCCAGAAAACTGATGTTAACGGGATGGGCTGGCGTCTGTTACTTTCACTGGCGTAACACATCGTGAACAATCGCTTTGACATTCTCACTGTGGAGCGATTCTGAGACCTGATTGGCCCGCAGGCAAAGACGTGAATTTTCGTTCGGTCGTATAATATTATAAATCATGATTATGAATTATAAATTTTAATTCGTTATTACTTGGTATACTGCTTTGGTGACTGCAATGCTGCTCAACTGCGTAACAAGGCCAGGCGCTGTGTAATATTGTCTATGGTGGTATGCTGGATACTGGATAGAGAACCCTTGGGATGTTGATGAACGGTTGAGGGAAGCCCCATTCACCCGTATGTGCGGCGCCTCTTGCTTCATGTTTCGTGTTTTGAAGCCAACAATTTGGGAGTGCGTTATGATTTGAAAACAAAGCGACATAACATCAGTCGTATCACGTAAAACGCTATCATCGCCACCATTCGGTTTGAAGACTTCTAACTCACAAATTTATTGCATATCCCCTCAGCTATGGAATCCTGCTATTCCGACGTCTTTGCACGCACGCAACGCAGCGTAAACGACGTCCAATTGTAAGCTCATTAATATTCATGAGCTCAGCGTGACGTCAGAAGTGGTAGCAGAAATACTTACTGGCAGCGGTTTCGCATCTTGAGCGATCAGTGCAACAGCAGTTCTCTTTACATATTGTGAGATATGGATACGTACATAAGAGTGATAATGAACTTGCATAAAGTTGGGCAGATATTCTGGGATTCGAACTACACCGATTTTAACCTGGTGTTAGCTATATAACAAAGACGAGAGAACTCGGAAAAATGACAGTGCTGGCGACCCGAGCTGCCGCGAAGAAGAGTCAGGACGAGGCATGCAGGACAGACACTCAGACAGCAACGGTACAGTGGTGATTAACTAGCAGTCATACAGGGGTAGGCCTATTAAGATAAAAAAAAGGGGAAAAATGACTACAAGCTTATTTTTGGATATGTGTTGCAATATGCTGCCAATAGCAATATATCAAAACTCCCCGATGATAGTCCTTGTACCAAAATAAATCCCGGCTGTTTGAAAATTTCAATCAAGACCTATTATTAATCGTTATTCCAACTAGTCGTTGTAAGTCATCGAATCATAAAACTATAAACGCATAATTCACCATGTGCGGGAATAGAGACATAACACTTGTGCCGAATAAAAAGTATCGAAGTTGTATTTCATAACATATACTGGGCATAATGGTTTCAATCTTAACCATAAATTACTTAAATTCTTATACACACACGTGGAATTAAAATGAGGCTTGTCACTAAAGTTTTCAAGTTATAGACACTTTAGTTACCATATACCACCCCCCCCCCCCCTTAAAGGGATGGGGACATTTTGGTTCAGTTCCTGAACTGCCTGGTTTTAGGAAATTAATCATTCGCTCGATTTTGATGACAAATCGACATATTGTGCATCAATAGAGAGCGTATAAGCCCAAAAATACAACAATCACAATCTCGATAAATTTGGATGCCATTTTGAATGATTTAAAATGGGCACTATACCGCTCATCTCATACGGCCTATCTCAGCCCCCAGGTCATCTATATAATAGTGCTTATAGTGACTAATATCACTAATTCATTCACCAGTGACACAATAGTAGTGTTTACTATTTGTAAAAAGGAGGGAATATTCCGGAATTAGCGGCCATCTTGTTTTTCGCCACTCTTTCGAGTGAATTCCTTAGTGTCAGGTATCTTAGGACTCCGCGAATACAGAAACACAAATGACAAATAAATAAATAACAAATGACACAAATAACAACAGAAACACAAATGACAAATACAGAGTCAATTAGTAGAGTCAATTAATTATAATCACAAAGAGACAATTTTTGCGCATTTTCGTGTGTGTGCTAGAAATGTGTATAAATGGTTTAAATTAGTATAATGTGATTCGAAAATAAATTCTGTCCCTGCAAAGAATATGATTACTGTGCACTGGTCAGAAATTCAGTATTTATTACGGTACCTTTATATGTATATACCTCGATGCCTCTGAATTGACGCTGCTTTACACGGGTAATTGATTTACTAAATAGAAATCGATGCCACTTAATTACCAGTATGATGCACCAAAAATGATTCCTATGCCTGGCCCATACAAGGAATATCATCGCTAACGATTTCGCGGGAGATATATTGCTAATTAGGCGTGACGTCAGGAGCTGTGATGAAACACCGAGTTCCCCATCTTTTACAATGGGCCTCGTCATATCAGCGTGTCCTGCGACTAAACCCCAGGATATTTTTTTATTTTCTTTTCGGAAATAGATAGAATATTCATTTTGCCACAAAAAAAATAAATAAATAAAAATATATATATATAGATTTTGTGCTATTTGTTTTTTATTTTAACAAGCGATTTTCTAGGACACATACCATGTTTCTCATCCTGAAACAGTAAAAAGGTCAGCCAGAGTGCACTACGCATGCGCAATACTGACGCTTTCGTTTCGTAAACAACAAAGATGTCCTTCAATGGCGAAGATGGTCTGCTCTGATTGGCTGAAATCGATAGCTTCACGAGGAGAACGGGATCAATCACGGCAAGCCCTCAGCTGACGTTTGCCTCCAATACTTCGTAATGGAAGCCATATTCTCCCATAGGCGCAATGCTAAGCCCGATATTCGGAATGCATTATTTCCTTACGCTTGCATTCAGGCATGGTGTTCTTGGCACGGAATGCTATCAATTGGTGCTATGAGTCAATAGAACATCACTTAAAATTCAGTTCCCCACCCCTTTAAGGAATAATTAAGGGAAGGTAACGGCATCTTTGATCTTCTGATCTGGCATCCACCTTCACACCTCACCAATGAATGATTGTTTTTAAACGTGAATGATCAATGACCCACTTCACTGTGTTGTGTGGAGCTGAATGAGAGTGTGGATAAGGTAGATAAAATTGATATACTGGGGTTGGCACTATGTATAAGCAAATATTTGCATCAAGTTATTTTGGGAGTAGTTCACCAAAGTTTGATATCACGCTTCCTGTGCAAGCTATAAGACACAGAAACAAAAATTAAATTTACATTTATTTGTTTAAATTATATACTTTTTTAATTTCATCAACATCATTGTCAAGTCAGCCAATCAGCCATCTGATACAGGGGAGGTAGGGCCACTGCCTGATTCAGTATCCTTCAGGCATATCAGTTTGCCCCTGAGTACAATTGTTTTGTTCCTTTGTTCACGTGTAGTGGAGCCTATGGCTCTGCATTTCATCCTAGACACCGTGCCTCTTCATCTGCCAGTGGCCTCAGCGAGTCCTGACTCTTGTCACTGCACGGACGCTGGCACATTGCAAATTCACACGCGGAACATGCACACATCCGAATCCCAATAACATGCACAGCAACGCCACCTCATCAGTATATCCCTTGCTGTCGTGTGGCGGAAGAAGTTGGTGGGTCAGTGCGGTTTGGGGGGAGTAGAAAGGGGGAGTTGGGAGGGTCGGGTGGTTTCGAGGGAGGGTTAGAAGATTAAATGGAAGGGAGTGAGTGAGGTGGGATAAAATTTTGACTGCTTTCATATTCATTTTCGCGCATGTATTGATGACAGGTGGGTAATATTTGATCAATCACTATTATCCAGCATTTTAACCCAATTCCGAAGGTGGGCGCCCACGTGGAATCATGAGGTACTTGATGCCATAGTTGCGAGGAGCCGCTGGGTGATTGACCTCGTAGAAATTGTGCAAGTGTTGTCGATTGTGTAATCTGCTGCGTCTTTGATTGCTTGCACCTCATTCAGCCGACTTTAATGTTCTCGAATGTGTAATCTGCTGCGTCATTGATTGCTTGCACCTCATCCAGCCGACTTTAATGTTCTCGGTTGTGTAATCTGCTGCGTCTTTGATTGCTTGCACCTCATTCAGCCGACTTTAATGTTCTCGGTTTTTGTAATCTGCTGCGTCTTTGATTGCTTGCACCTCATTCAGCCGACTGTAATGTTCTTGGTTTTGTAATCTGCTGCGTCTTTGATTGCTTGCACCTCATTCAGCCGACTGTAATGTTCTTGGTTTTGTAATCTGCTGCATCTTTGATTGCTTGCACCTCATTCAGCCGACTGTAATGTTCTTGGTTTTGTAATCTGCTGCATCTTTGATTGCTTGCACCTCATTCAGCCGACTGTAATGTTCTTGGTTTTGTAATCTGCTGCGTCTTTGATTGCTTGCACCTCATTCAGCCGACTGTAATGTTCTTGGTTTTGTAATCTGCTGCATCTTTGATTGCTTGCACCTCATTCAGCCGACTTTAATGTTCTCAGTTGTGTAATCTGCTGCGTCTTTGATTGCTTGCACCTCATTCAGCCGACTTTAATGTTCTCAGTTGTGTAATTTGCTGCATATTTGATTGCTTGCATCTCATTCAGCCGACTTTAAGGTTCTTGGTTGTGTAATCTGTTGATTCTTTGATTGCTTGCACCTCATTCAGCCGACTTTAATGTTCTCGGTTTTTGTAATCTGCTGCATCTTTGATTGCTTGCACCTCATTCAGCCGACTGTAATGTTCTTGGTTGTGTAATCTGCTGCGTCTTTGATTGCTTGCACCTCATTCAGCCGACTTTAATGTTCTCGGTTTTTGTAATCTGCTGCGTCTTTGATTGCTTGCACCTCATTCAGCCGACTTTAATGTTCTCGGTTTTTGTAATCTGCTGCGTCTTTGATTGCTTGCACCTCATTCAGCCGACTGTAATGTTTTCGGATGTATAATCTGCTGAGTCTTTGATTGCTTGCACCTCATTCAGCCGACTTTAATGTTTTCGGATGTATAATCTGCTGTGTCTTTGATTGCTTGCACCTCATTCAGCCGACTTTAATGTTCTCGGTTTTTGTAATCTGCTGCGTCTTTGATTGCTTGCACCTCATTCAGTTGACTTTAATGTTCTCGATTGTGTAATCTGCTTCGTCTTTGATTGCTTGCACCTCATTCAGCCGACTTTAATGTTCTCGGTTGTGTAATCTGCTGCGTCTTTGATTGCTTGCACCTCATTCAGCCGACTTTAATGTTCTCGGTTGTGTAATCTGCTGCGTCTTTGATTGCTTGCACCTCATTCAGCCGACTTTAATGTTCTCGGTTTGTGTAATCTGCTGCGTCTTTGATTGCTTGCATCTCATTCAGCCGACTTTAATGTTCTCGGTTGTGTAATCTGTTGATTCTTTGATTGCTTGCACCTCATTCAGCCGACTGTAATGTTCTCGGATGTATAATCTGCTGAGTCTTTGATTGCTTGCACCTCATTCAGCCGACTTTAAAGTTCTCGGGTGTGTAATCTGCTGCATATTTGATTACTTGCACCTCATTCAGCCGACTGTAATGTTCTTGGGTGTGTAATCTGCTGCGTCTTTGATTGC
>KB312307.1:33568-56341 GCA_000328365.1 Capitella teleta | reverse complement strand
AAGCTCATGGCAAATCACAGATGGATCATGGGATAGGGGTGATGGCTTGGCAAGAGGGGGTGGCGGAGGCGCGGAGGGAGATGCGTTGACACGAGCCAACGCATCTTCCTCAGCGCATGTTTTTCGGGGTTTTTTTCCTAATAAATAAATAAATAAATAAATAAATAAATAAATAAATAAATAAATAAATAAATAAATAAATAAATAAATAAATAAATAAATAAATAAATAAATAAATAAATAAATAAATAAATAAATAAATAAATAAATAAATAAATAAATAAATAAATAAATAAATAAATAAATAAATAAATAAATAAATAAATAAATAATTATAATAATTATAATTATTTAATTATAATTGTGCCATTTTAAGTCTCTACGAATCTCCAGTCAACAGCACGTGGTGCTAGAAGCTGACTTTTTTCATTCTCCGTTTGACCACCGTTCGTTTTGCAGAGCAAATAAAGCACAGTATTGACATTAGACGACGTGCAATTGGCACAGCATCGACGCATCTGGGTAGACGACCTGGCGAAAAATAGTGCTGGACGGAATATGCAAGTTTTCATGAATTGTCTCATTGAATTGTCTGAGTTTAATGCCGATTTCCTGATTGCTGACTTCCAGCATTTTGAGGACTGCTCTTCGGGCTTGAGATTGCTGCAGAACTCTATATTCCTTATTTGTTTTGTCTAAGGGCTGAGAATTGCGCTCTGATAATGAGTGGACGATAATGAGTGGAATATGAAGGAAGTTTAATTTGTGAAGTCAAAAGTTTGAGATCTAATATCAATTGCCCAATTAACTCTAAAAAAGTTTTATTGGAATGTTTAGAAATGACGTGTGTCGTTTAACAATATACTTGTCTATTGGACAAGGATTCAACATTTTTCAATTTGTAAAGAAGCAACATGATACCATACATATTTCCAAGGCGAAAAAATATTGTCCCCCCGAAAAAAATATCCAAAACCACCTCTTTCAGCGATTGAGATGAAATTGGTAGCGTTAGACGGCAAAGAGACTACGCTGCGGCCATATTTGGAGTCAGAGGAAATGACAAACGTGTCTTGCATCGAGAGATTACAGTTAGAATTTCGCATTCGGAACAAGCATGCCCGAAGGCCGACCATGTCGCTTCATTCTTACGTGCGGTGTTCTCAGAAATTCCATTCGTCTTCCAGAGCAGTATTAATCCGTGAATCACAATGGAGATATCAGTGAAGGTAATGGAGCTTTTGGTTTATAGAGTGTCATGTAAATGCCTATTGAGTATTAAAGTAGACCCTACCGAGCATTTTGAGGACTGCTCTCCTGGCCTGAGCCTGCTGCAGAACTCTCAGCTCCATCACCCCGCTTCGTGCTGTGTTTGACCGGTTCGCGGCGAGGCAAGATTGAACTGACCGGCGGATGGCCAGTCCAATGAGCACATAGAAGACACTGATGACAGTCATTGGAGTCAAGAAGAAGAGAAATGTGGCCGCCTCAAAGATGTGCTTGATGTAGCGGTCCTTACGAATGTTACACAGCGCCGACTCTTTGATCGGCGATCCGTTGTTCGGATCGGAGACGTAAACGACGCCATACTGCATGACGATGGGGATTGCACAAAGTCCGGATACGATCCACAGGAGAATGATCGCCCTGACCGCTCGCTTTAGACTGGATAGGGTCTTAGCCCGCATCGGGTGGCAGATGGCCACGTATCGCTCCATCGTGAAGGCGGTGATCGTCAGAATGGAAGCGTACGTCGACGTCTCTGCTGCCATGTTCCTGACGATGCAGTATGGTTCACCGAATATCCAGGGGTAAGCTGACCACAGGGTGTACGTCTCTTGTGGAAGTCCGAGCACCAGAACCAAGATATCGGCGCATGCTAGGTTGAAGAGGTAGTAATTAGTGGCAGTGTGCATGTAATGTTTTTTTGCAATCACGATGCAAGTGCACACATTCCCGATTACGCCAGTGAAGAATATGACGCAATATATTATCGTAATAGATATCAACTTTGGGAACTCAGGCTGCTTCGGTCCAATCATCAGCTCAAGGTTCACGGGGAAAGAAGCATTGCTAAACTCGACGGCGCTGGATGTCGAGTTCTCGATACTCTGCGAGTTGTCCGTCATCATGACAACGCAAGCGTCGCTATCCTCTGCACAGTCCGTCATGAGGCTGTATGGCTGCTAGAGAAAGTGAGGTCTGTGCGGTGGTGTGCTGCGGGAAAATGCTGCGGCGGTATCGGTGCAAGCAAGGAGGCGGCGCATGCGCTGCGCCGCATATGTTTGTCACACTTGCAGTCCGTGCACTGGGCGCAGAATACCAAATTCGGCATAAAGGCTGGCAAAAGACAACTTTTCTTCTAACCAAAATGCTCTTATTAGCGAAGTGTCCTACTGCTGCTGATTTCAACGTGTCCCTTGTAAAAGACCATTGTCCTGTGCAACCGGCTGCACAGATCTACGTATTTGTGTTCTTTAGGCTTTCTGCACAACATAGCGCAATTCAAGCATATGATGAAAATGGATCGATGTGTTCAGCATAATTGGATAACACGGGGATTCCACGGGAATTCCACAAAAATACTTTACAGTATAAAACAACCCAGAATAATGAGAGCGCTTCGGCCGTGTTGGAATGAATGTAGAAACAAAAGGTAATATGAAACACGAAATAAACAAAACTTGTGTTGCGAATTATCACAGAAAAAGGGAAGAAATGAGACTCATCCACACCTTAGGCACTCTTGACCCACATAGTCTCGATATTGACTCTTCCTATAATGTTTAATTTCATCGTTCACCACAATGCTTTTCCGGCGTTTGCCATACGGCGGCCATTCCCTTCTCATATATTTTCCGGATGTAAATCTATCCACGTCACATTTCCGGTTGTTGCTTAGCAAACACAATTTTCTGTTGAATCATTTGAATTGCTTGATATAGACTAAATAGTCGAAAATTCGCAACACAAGTTTCGTTTATTACCTTTTGTTTCTACAGTATAAAACAGCATCGTGATGCAATATCTTGCCTTCGGCAACATCCGCTCTGCGTTGGGGGCTTCAATGGCGCGAGCATTTCGCCAATCAGTGCTCACAAAAAGAACGACGCAGGCAACGACACAGAAGCAATCTTTCGTTGCAGCGTATGAAATTGACAATTGTCAGCTTCACAACATGGACACGTGGTGCGATTGTGGCTGTTGATATTTTAAATAGGCAATTCTATTCAGCAAAATGCGCTTGGATTCGTATGTGTGTGTTGATATATTTGTTTTGCCACCGTGTTCTTTTTTTTGGTATTCTATGATCTATGTATAATATCTGTGGTCTATCGGGAATGCAAGGCCATAGACATATCATATCAGAGCTCCGCTGTTTGGTATACTGGGACTGAGCCAGGTAGGTCGAGGGCACTTTGGGCATTGCCAACAGAAAGGCGTTTCTTGTGATGTAGCTTAATTCAATTCAGCAATATAAGCGCTCGTCGTCCATCATCACTTTTGCTTTTTTATTGCAATTTCCTTGACATGTATTTATTGGTTTATTGCTAGACGTTTTGCGGCTTAGCAAAGAATCAGCAGCATTACAAAAGGATTATATTGATTACACTAACTTCCTACCGGAGAATTCGTCACTACATATGCGTAGTGACAAAACTACTGAATCCCATCTCTTTTTCGATCCGCTGCTGTCTGGCGGCAGCAACATATTCGGTTCCGCTTAGTGGTATGAAACAAGATACGTACGAGTGATGAGTGATTCATGCTATACCAACACGGTGATGAAAATGTAGGAAATAAAGTCTTCGATATTGCTCATCATATCGAATTCGTTTGTTTTCATTTCATTTTTTAAGAATTTTCTTTACTTCTAATCAACACTGGGCAGATTACACACACACATGTCTGAGTCAGTCACGAAGATAAAATGCACGTTCTGTCGTGCTATTTGGCTCCGAAACTGAGGACCTTGTTAGCGCCCACGAATCAGCTTCGTAGACCAAACAAAGTGTGCTTTGAGGCATCAATGACAGAGCGCGGCCGTTCGCATTCAGCTGCATTTAAAACAAAACGCTCAGTGAGGCGTGCGTGACTCAAAACAATGAATTTGATGCTCTGTGGTACAGCATAGGCATCAGTGGTACAGCGTAGACATGAAGCGACATACGGGTTTTGTAATGTTTTCTTTCACTGACCGATGACCTCAACGACGAGCAAAGTCAGCAAATATAATGGATGAAGAGCGGCTCAGTATGCGGCCGCGCTGAATGTGGAGGCAGCGATTTGACGCAAAGCAGCGGAGATCATCGATCATCGTTTGTTTGAGCGGATTGATTGGGGGTCGGTTTTAGGAGCTGTAGACCCCGAGGTTTGGACGACAAATGATTAGAACAGGTGAAAGCCCCCCTGCCAGCTCTTGCCATGAAATTCTAGTGCATGAAATTGGTAGATTTATTAGCCAGAAGTTCACAAAATCTCAGGAGTAGATTGCATGATTGGATTAATAAATATCATTAACAACGAATCTATGTTGCATTTTTTGTATACCTTTAAGAAGATTCGGATCTAGACAGATCTTGCTATTAGAGCTAACGATTTGACATTTTTCCACCCTTTCTTCGACAGGGCCACTTGTTACAACATCCATTGAATACCAGCACCAAGTGCATAGAGCCAGCCTCTTCCACATGGCTGCAATATTCAACATGAAAACTCCTCCTTCTAGAATAATGAGAGTGTTGGAATGAATGTAGAAACCAAAGGTAATATGAAACACGGAATAAACAAAACTTGTGTTGCGAATTTTCGACTATTTAGTCTTGATCAAGCAATTAAAAAACTTTTCCCTTTTATCGGTCTCAAATTTAAAGCCAGAAGTATCAATTAGGATCGCTTTCATCGTTCATCTTTTTTACCCCAAAAAACTCATGGTAAATATCAAAGCCAAAGGACAATTGGCTAAGAAAATAGCTAAGCTCATCTTCGGTTTCATGAGATTTGCGGAGTGCAGATGGAAGGATGAGCACTCATGTTGATTAAAGCTTTGATTTGCAACCATGTGGAAGAGNCTGGCTCTCTCTCATAAAGCAAATGCAGCAAATCGGGTGTAACGGGGTGAATGGGGGCATCAGAGAAGCTGCCGATATTCAGAAAGCATTCGACACGCTACTCCGAGGACGAGCAATAATCAAAATTACCCACCCAACCAAAGTAGCAACAGTCTACTCCCCTCGGGTGTCAGCGTTAACGACTAAGCTATTTTGTGGAAGGTCACAGCCCTTATTCGCAAGGTAATGCTGGCAGTTTTCTTCGGAAAGAGGGGGTGGAATTTAATTATTAACAGTTTCTTTTATGCAAATCTTCTAGGTATAAATAAAAATCAACACAAAAACTTCATATGTAGTTGGGCAAAACATGTGCGAATCGGTTGCAACTGATGCGGCGAAAGAGCGGCTCCCGATTGGTCTTGATTGCTTACATGTCCTTTTGCATTCCTCCATCAGATGTTGCGTGAATGTTTGGTTTTGTGTCCTCAGCAGAAGACGATCCATCACCATCGGACCTTCTCCTAACACGACTCTTTTTATGATGAAGTGGTCGTGGGGGACCGAGGCCCAATTTGTTGCGCATCGACTGTGTTTAATGGATGGAGACAAGACATAGAGGCAGTCACTCCGTATGAATCGAATTACAATTGGCTCCTACAACTACAAACACATTCGTTTTTCAATAACAATAACTTTTTTTTTGAATGGCAGCATGTGGGTTGCGAAGTTCTTTTTCAGATCTCCTTTGCTTGTACAAAAGAGCGTATGTAAACAGAGAACAAAAGGAAACACGAGTGTGTACGAGTGTGACTAATCGTATGGATGTATTGAATCATACGATTTTCCGCGATTTTAGTTGTCAGAAAAAAAAAGCAAAAAAAAGCATCCTGTTAGTAGCTGACGGTATAAAAGTTCGTCTCCCACTCAATGACGAAAAAGTACTAGAAAGGAGACACGCCCTCGCAGTAAAAAAAAAGACAAAACAAAAAACGAGAGAAGAGAGAACAGAAGGCAGGGGGGTTGCTGCTTAACATACATACCCTCGCAGTCGAAAAAAAAAAGATAAAACCCCCCGCCCCCCCAAAAAAACCAAAAAAAAAAGAGAAGGCAAAGGGGAAGAAGAAGGGTTTTGCTGCTCAACATACAGTATCCAAAATGCGAGCTAAGAGCCGAAGATCGTACCTGGAGCTATTCTGTACATGTCCAAAACAAGCAAGAGGTGTCAATGACTTCAGTGACGTCATCGGAGCTCAACGCCCTCTCCATGACGTCAAAGTTTTAATCGAAGCAAATTTTGGATAAGAAACACAACTATAAATTATAGTTACCGTCAAAGTATCTATAATCTACATGGATAATCGGGGTTTGAATTTCCATAAAGATTATCAACGAAATCGATGAAGCTGTTGTCTTTTTTGTTTTGTCTTTTTTTATAATCTAAAATTTAAATAAATTTGATTGTCTGAGTTGAACGGTTGCGTGTCCAGAGACATCTATATTAGCGGGCGCAGAGTGCCGACCAAGTCAGGATGAATCGAGGGGTTTCCTAATCTCATGGTTAGAATGGGAATCTGTTTGTTTTCGCCTGACTGCGGTCCTGGCAGGGAATTGAAGGCGAAGCAATTCCGATGCTTATCCTCTGCTACATGCCCTGCGCCTTAATTGCAACAAGAGGCAGCGAAAGATGTAGATTACCCTGCTCCGAGAGTGAGGTCAAAATTGACACGCATGCGACGCATTCACTGGCAATAGACGTGCAAATTAGATTTGCAGGGATATCGAGAACGCGTTTAAGAATCAGTTAATTGTCAACACTATCCGAAGAACACGTCCATTGCTCTATTGTTGCTCACCATGAGAAGGGGTTTTGTCCCACAATTGGATGACCCGGATGTCCTTGTTCACATTCACTTCGGGGGAAGAAAGAAGGCCAGTGGGTTTGGGTGGTGAAGGGAAAGCGATAGCCGATAGTTTAGTTCGAATAGTTCATACGAAATTGTTTTGACAGTCTGATTAGTGACAACCCCTGATAGCGCATAGTGCCGAGCACTATTCCAGTACAGTACCGGGCACTATAACTAAAAATAGTTCTGAACGGACAACATGCTCTACGCTTTTTGTGTGGCATTTCTGTCCTTGGTTACTCGACGTCAATCAGCTGAATTGTCCTGCGCTGTTTTATTTTTATTCTTGGTCCCTTCCCATCTAATTCCAGATCTCCAGAATAATGAGAGTGCTTCCGCCGTGTTGGAATGAAACGTAGAAACAAAAGGTAATATGAAACACGGAATAAACAAAACTTCAAATGATTCACAGTGATTCATTTGAATTGCTTGATAGTCGAAAATTCGCAACACAAGTTTTGTTTATTCCGTGTTTCATATGATCCGAGAATTCCCCGCACCCCCACGACAGCAAAGCAGAGCAAAGCAGAGCTTTGAGTACTGCTTAACGAATATCCCGATGAGCTCTAACATGCAATGCTGAAAACAGAGCAGAGGTGAGATACGGTTCTGCTGCTTCATCATTTCCATAATAAACACGATGATGATCAATATTCGATCCGCTATCTCATGCCGCTTTTCTTTGAGGCCGAGATGAACAGTTTTACAAAGTGAATGAAATAAACAAAGCAACCCATGATGGATGACGTAGATGCATCATAATGATAGGAATTACACAGTTCTCTCGTAACGACCATGAGCCAATCACTCAATCAATCATTCTACTCAAGTGACCTACTTTGTTCCAGGAACCGGCCTCTCGATCTGGCTCTCTTATTCCTGAGAAGAAACGCAATGAAGAAAACCACTGCATCCGTCACGCTCAAAATAATGTATTTTTGCTTTGTCGAAGTGAACATAAGCAAAATCGTCGCTTCATATGTTGTTTTTGACCATCATCATTTCCATAATAAATACAATGATGTAGTAATTGGTTGAATTGGGCGAATAGCAAACAAACTGAAGGCAAGGAGTATCTAGGAAAGCAAGGAACTAAATCTAGAAACAAAAGGAATAAACTAAATCTGTGTTGCGAGTATCAAGCAATTCAAATGATTCAACGGGAAAATGTTGTTGCTAAGCAACAACCGAAAATGTGAGATTACGAAAAAATGGCCGTCGTATGGCAACCACCGGAAAAGCATTGTGGTGAACGATGAAATTAAACATTATAAGAAAAGTCAATATTGAGACCATGTGAGTCAATAGTGCCTAAGGTGTGGATGAGTTTCATTTCTTCCCCTTTTCTGTGATGGTCGGAGGTACAGTCAATAAGGACACACATCGATATATCATCCAGAGAATGTCCAACTCTGTTGAAGTGCTGTGCGACTGGTGAGTTTGCTTTGTTTTTAATAATGTCTCGTCGGTGTTCAACGAAACGGTCGCCGAGTCGTCTCTTGGTTTCGCCGATGTATACTTTGGCACATGAAATGCATTGGATGGCAATGTTCTTCGAGGTGCAGGTGAAGGATTTTATTATGTTGAAGTCTTTTTCGGGGCAATGTAAAAGTGTCTCTCGGTTGGTGTGTGGACAGGTGAAACATCTTGTTCTTCCACATGGAAATGTTCCAGCAAGTTCAGGTTCATCGTGAATATTGGATCGTACAAGTAACTTTTTAAAGTTTGCATTGTTTCTCAAAGATTAAAGAGGACAATCGCCGAATCTACTTGTAGACGAAAGGATGGTTCAGTTCTTTTTCAAAATGTTGTGGATCTTGTTGATTTCAGGATGGTAAGTTGTCACAAAAGGAATTTGATAAGGGGCAGTTGTTGCATTCTTGGAGTTTTGGAGAAAAGTCTGCTGAGTGTGTTGGTTTGAGTTTGGCTTGAGTAAGCAGATTAGTGGGGTAGCCTTGGTTAGTGAAGAATGATATCATTTGAGTGCTACAATCTTCATAATCGTCATCTTTAGTTGGTAGTATGGAGTTCTTACAGCTCTTTGGGTGGAATGAGTTGAATTGGAGGTAGTTATGGCTGTCAGTTGTTTTGTAATGTACTTGGTCGTGATGTCGAGGAAATTGATAGTGTTGATGGAAATCTCTCTGGTGTATTTGACTGTTGGGTGGAAGTCGTTGGTGAAGTTCATCCAATCTGTGAGTTCTTCTTCATTTAATTGTGTGATTCCAAACACATCGTCAATGTAACGGAGATGGAGTTGAGGTTTAGGGCCCTTGTATTCGTGGTTGATTCTTTCTTCTAAGAATCCCATGAATAAGTTAGCAAATGAGGGTCCCATCTTCGTGCCCATGGCAATTCCATGTTTATTCCAAATGGATTTCAACTCAACTACCACCGTGGCCATTTTCTGATACCTTCAACTCAGAATATCTTCCATCCTTCATCATTGTTCTCTCGATCTAATGAAAACCAACTTAACTGAATATTCTACCCTCACTCCGTCACTCTCTGAAGAAAAAGACATTCTGAAAGATTCTCTTAAGGCTATTTGCAACATATCTGATATTGAGGAAAGAACTCTACATAAAACTACGTACTACTAAAAAGAAAAAAATTGTTATCAGTTGTTATCATCCCAGAAGATTTAACACTTAGTAGTTCAGAACACACAATACTATAATAATACTATATAATAATAATACTATATTAAGACATTCTGAAAGATTCTCTTAAGGCTATTTGCAACATATCTGATACTGAGGAAAGAACTCTACATAGAACTACGTACTACTAAAAAGAAAAAAAATTGCTCACTCCTCACCAAAAACGGAGCCACAACACTAAAGACCATCTCTCAGTTGTTATCATCCCAGAAGATTTAACACTTGGTAGTTCAGAACACACAATACTTTCCAGAGGACTTAAGTTCATTCCCTCTCGCTCACAAGTAGACAAATTTACACTCAACAATGATCTGGAACGTTTCTACAGACGTGTCAAACTCCACAATCATTTCAACAACCCTAACAAGACCATCTCCACACTGGACGAAGCGGATACCATCTTCAATACCTTGTGTCTCCCCGACGATCCTCAATCTGAAGTTTCTCTATTCATCGAGAAATGCAAACAAGACATTGGTGATCTATCTTCTCTACACAACTGCGCTCTCACAACATCTCCAGAGAACATACCATGAGAAATAGAAAAGACATTGTGATTAAACCAGCCGACAAAGGAGGAGCTGTCGTCGTTGGGAGAAAAGACATCACAGAAGTGGAAGAACAACTAAATAACACCAATTTCTATGAAAGAAAAACCCACAACAAAACACAGGAAAACATATGACCATAATTTCCGAGATCAACAAAAGAAATCTTCCAGAAGATGCCAAAATTCTTGTAACCAGCACCTTCTACTTAATCCCAAAAATCCACAAAGTAGGAAATTCTGGACGACCTATCATCAGTACTTTGCAATTGCCCTACAGAAATAATTTCTTCCTTCATTGAACAAACTTGGCAAACTTGGCAAACTAGAAAATTTGAACCCTCCGACAAGAACAATCATCCGCCTTGCAGATACTCACCCTGAACAGCTTTGCATTTGATGGCAACTACTACCGGCAGAAACATGGAATTGTCATGGGCACGAAGATGGGAGGGACCCTCTTTTGCCAACTTATTCATGGGATTCTTAGAAGAATGTGTTTGGAATCACACAATTAAATGAACTCACAGATTGGATGAACTTCACCAACGACTTCCACCCAACAGTCAAATACACCAGAGAGATTTCCGTCAACACTATCAATTTCCTCGACATCACGATCATTAATGACAAGGAAACCCTTACGACCAAAGTACATTACAAACCAACTGAGAGCCATAACTACCTCCAATTCAACTCATTCCACCCAAAGAGCTGTAAGAACTCCACACCCTACAGCCAACTTCTACGACTCAGAAAACTACCTACTAAAGATGACGATTATGAAGATTTGCTAATGCATTCTTCACTAACCAAGTCTACCCCACTAATCTGCTTACTCAAGCCAAACTCAAAGCAAACCAACACACTCAGCAGACTTTTCTCCAAAACTCCAAGAATGCAACAACTGCCCCTTATCAAATTCCTTTTGTGACAACTAACCATCCTGAAATCAACAAGATCCACAACATCTTGAAAAAGAACTGAACCATCCTTTCGTCTACAAGTAGATTCGGCGATTGCCCTCTTTTATCTTTGAGAAAAAATGCAAACCTAAAAAAGTTACTTGTACGATCCAATATTCACGATGAACCTGAACTTGCTGGAACATTTCCATGTGGAAGAACAAGATGTTTGTCCACACACCAACCGAGAGACACTTTTACATTGCCCCGAAAAAGACTTCAACATAATAAAATCCTTTACCTGCACCTCGAAGAACATTGTGTACGCCATCCAATGCATTTCATGTGCCAAAGTATACATCGGCGAAACCAAGAGACGACTCGGCGACCGTTTCGTTGAACACCGACGAGACATTATTAAAAACAAAGCAAACTCACCAGTCGCACAGCATTTCAACAAAGTTGGAAATTCTTTGGATGATATATCGGTGTGTGTCCTTATTGACTGTACCTCCGACCATCACAGAAAAAGGGAAGAAATGAGACTCATCCACACATTAGGCACTCTTGACCCACATCGTCTCAACTTTTCTGACAATGCTTTTCCGGCGTTTGCCATACGGCGGCCATTTCCTTCTCATATACTTTCCGGATGTAATTCAATCCACCTCGCATTTCCGGTTGTTGCTTAGCAACAACAATTTCCTGTTGAATCATTGAATCATGTTGAATTGCTTGATAAAGACTAAATAGTCGAAAATTCGCAACACAAGTTTTGTTTATTCCGTGTTTTATTTTACCTTTTGTTTCTACATTCATTCCAACACGGCGGAAGCACTCTCATTATTCTGTAAGCAGGGGTTGGGTGGTTAATATGGACACCTTCAATTTTGCCCATCAATCTATTTCACATCTTTGCTCCGGATTTTTAGTAGAGATTAGCAACCACTCGACCACAGCAACCACTCTTCTACAACCTCTCCTTGAAGTGATTCATTGAAGCGTTATGATAGCAAAGGGGCAAGGCGCATACTAAAAATCCGAAGCAAAGATGTGAAATAGATTGATGGGCAAAATTGAGGTACAAGCAAAGCACAACAATTCATTGTAGATTCATGCGCATTGAATCCTCGTCTTCGGCAAGAAGGTTTCCGTTGATCGTTCATTGCGCCTCTTGTGAAATGCGTTATGCGTTACCAGTGCGTTATGACGTCATTATTGATGAGGCAATGGCGTTGTGGACCCTTATTAATTGCGATTGATATCGCAGAGCGCTTCATTGATTCGCTGTTCAGATTGACGTGCCTCTTGTCGGTAGTGCTCTATTCCATGATTGGGCCGGACATAGGGAAGTCGTTCAGACGTCAAGGCCCGTCTCTCAATTGGCGCCCTGAGCCTCTTTACGCCGTTTAAATGCAACGTTCAGCAGTGAAGAGCAATTCAGACTGACATCGATGAAATGAATAAGTTCAATGAAATCAAGAATCCTTGTACTTTCTACGGCGTAATAAGGCAGGGTGTTTATTAAAACGACAACAAACCCAATAGGCCTCGCGGTACACGTAGAGATATAAAGAACCATAATGGCCCCAACGGCCGGACACAATGCTCCCCCCCACCCCCGCCTCATAAACAATATCACCGAGTAAACAGAGTCAGAAATCACTAAAAGACTCAGAAGCTTAGATCGCAACAATCAGTAAAGTAATTAACGTTAAGTTAACGTAAGTAAATTTTCCATTAAAGTATGGTGCCACAATTCTATCACAAACTTTCAGGTCAATAATTGAGGCATAAAAAAAAAAACAAAAAAAAAAAAACAAAAAAAAAAAAAAACGCTGGAGTCGGATTTCGTCGACGAATGAGAACTATCTGGACGTTAATAGCCTATCGATCACGAACGACAAAGCACGAGGTGCATAAATTGATGTGGAATTGTTTGCAGTATTGACTGTCGTTGTAGAGATCAATAGGGATTATTAGGCATGGAATGCAACGTTGGATTCGGCACAATACTTAAGCGGGTAACAAATTCCCTTGGTGATTGCAACGTGATTTTATTTCTGCAACATCCTCTTGTCGACGAATGAGAACTATCGCCTATCGATCACGACAAACACTCTGAGAGAGAGCCGAGAAAAATGCGTCCCTATTACGACCGGTTGAAGTTTTAGCGAGATAAAAACATGTGCTCAACGAAGATCGTTGAACACAATGTCCACCAATTGAATCTGTAGTGATGCAATTAAGCTCCAGGTCTTTCACGCATGTGACACATATAATGTATAACCCACACACTTTCAGAACAGCCAAAAGTTTTCGATTATTTAGTCTTTATCAAGCAATTCAAGTTAACGTATCACAAACTTTCAGGTCTTTATCTTTATTTAGATAAAGACTAAATAGTCGAAAATTCGCAACACAAGTTTTGTTTATTCCGTGTTTTATAGTATCTTTTGTTTCTACATTCATTCCAATTAACACGGCGGAAACACTCTCATTATTCTAGCCAGAAACATATGTTTCGTATGCCGATGGAAATGAACATTGTTACATAAAAAGCGAATGCTTGCGATTAAAGCGGCTTTGAAGTGCTTGAAAGACTTTAATACCTCGCCCTAACTAACATAACAGCTCTGTTTAGGCTGCAAATCCCCGTTCTATGCATTTCTGAAAAGGTTCCCATCACTCGTACGAAGCCAAGCAATAATGAACACATAGCAGTCAACACTGCTCTATTCGCAAAACAGAAATGTATAAAACTCTCTGACGATGGCCCAACCAAACAATGATCCACTCAGACCTTCGCCACTTAGACTATTATTTTTGTAGTCAGAGATATGATAAGATATAGATAGAGCATTCAATTAGCAACGACTAAAAGATTACATTCCACAACTTTAGAGTTGCCATGAACTCTCATGAAACTGCTTGAATATAAAAATAATGCCTATTGAAACGATTTGTAACGCATGAACTGCTCAACAAGTCTTCAGAAACTGCCTGAAAACAACATTTCCATAAATGACCCAGATTATTTAAAACTATTTCGATGCATAGTTCGATGCATATATGAATAGCTCTTTATTTTCATGAGACTCGAGTGTGAGAGTTGAGTGAACAACTCGCGATATTTCGCGATATCTCGCGATATTTCGTCATTATTTCCTTGACTCAACAATCTAACCCAGCTGGATAACATGTGAAACTTCCTGTTGCAAGTAACTCAACAATCTAACGCATCTGGATGACTTAATCCATCCGCGAGGCCAAAAGTTGTGGAATGTAATCTTTTAGTCGTTGCTGATTTATTGTCGGTTTAATCATTTGTTCCACACTGATTAGCCAAGTAATACTATGACTGAAGCATCGTGTTATTATATGATGTGCACATGTTTTTGTGCTCAGGCTATGCATTTAGACGACTACTAGATCAGTAACTTAGTAATAATATTAGGTGTTATTGTGTGCAAGTCATTATACAAAACAGAAGAACTTTATCAAACGACTCAACAATTATCATGAGAGTATGCTTAACAACACCAACGCAGTTGGCAGGAAACAGATAACCCAATTTTGTTAATCCCCCTGTTTCAGTTAGATTTGGATTCCAAATAGCTCTGACTCAACGATGTTAAAGCATTAAAAATGCCGTCTTGTAACGACGTAATCCAGTCATTAACATATGAATTACTCTACCGTTTAATTGGTCGCTCATATGACTATTCCATTGATTCGGTTCGTTGGAGGAAAGCCTCTGACAAACTTAATTTGATCGGCATTGATAATTTTGCACTGTATAATTAAATAAATAGATGAAGTCACTGCACCTTTGTTTAAGGTTGCAACATGGCAATCTGGTCGTTTGCAAATTAATTGCAATTAGGCCTATGAATTTATGAATTATTTATTATTAATTAAGCCTATGAATTTATCTTACAGAATTTATCTGTCTATTGCCCTGCGAAGAGTTATCAAAGAAAAGTTACGCTACAGTAAGTAAAATGCCCTGGGGAGAAGCATATGACAATTTCCTTCCATTTTTTAACCACGCATTTTTTTATTCATCACACCACACTATTTAGTGACTCAATATTACCGTCAAACTACCGTTAAACTTGATTTGTGACTGAGTGAATATAATTTGCAAAATTCATAGGTATAGTTCATGTCATTTTAGTATTCAAATAAAGCTAAATAACCTTTATCTTGACCTCTTTCGTCTATATTGTACTTTTCTTCTGCATTGGAAATTCATATTGCCAGCATTGTAATTAACACTCTTCTTGCTTTCGAAACTTCAGGATCAAATCACAATGCAAAGTATTTGCAGCAAAAACTCCACTTGTATATGAAAAAACTTTTAAGTCAAGCCCTACTTCAACGCTGGAACGAAATGCCTCTGCACCACTTTTCCGCCGCTTGATTGCGTCCCGGGGTTTCGAGTGTCATGCGTGGTCTAACTGTACTAGGTCTAAGTTTGTAGTCATTTTGTTTTCAGGTAGAAAATTGGTCCTTTCAGCCGTTGCAACATTAAAGCCCAACAAAACAAACAGAACAAATCAAATCACACTCACAGGCCTTATGATTGAGTGGTTAGTGCCGATATTATTTAGCACCCAATATATGACTATTATACATGTATATGATAAATGGGTATTTTCCAGTGATTTGTTTTCAGCCTGAATCCTTGTTTTGAAGATGCAGTATTCCAGTACATCATGATGGCTCTCAAGGTGGTTGGTTATTGGTTATTTCGGACAAACGCCCGTCCACAGGGAATCCTCCCATTTAACTGGAAATGATGCAGATTTTGTCATTAACTTTTTTATTCGTCTTTTAAAAAATGCATTTATTCCCGCTGAATCGTGCGATCAGTGCGGTAATATTTGAGTAGCAGCCACACTTCAGAGGCGATAATTTATCATCGATTTAGCTGTAATAACGAATTATCTCTTCATAGGTGCCTATTTCCGGACCTCATCAAAGCTGACGATGAAGCAGCATTCATTACTCTGTCAAAACACACGACAAAATGCCATGCCACAAAAGTCCACTGCAGAGGTAAACGCTCCACTCAACGTTATGTTACCTCAGTCACCTCCCCCTCCCAATGTAATTAAGGCAACTAATCCTTCCAGGCACAATAGACACCTGACTCAAAGGATTTTCGGGAACATTTGCAGAGTGCTGTGAAGTCAGTACGCTCTTTTGGGCAGAGTGCTTTAAAACTTATAATCAGGTCCGGCTAACCTTTGAGTACTCACTCGCATGATTCATCTACATCGGAAGTGTCTTTGTTTGAGGCTTATCGGACATCTACTTCCGAATAGTAATTCGGAAGTAGATGTCTATAGGTAGAGGTTTTTGATAATAAAGATTAGAAACGGGTTGTCACATGTCAACACACGAAGCAATTAATTATACACCAATAAAATACACCAATTGAATGAATGATTGTAATTACTGGGTCCTTATGGCCCTTATGGCCACAGTAGCCTTGTATGCACCAGATTGGGCGGGGTCCAAATAACAGTGAGTACTGAGTGAGCAGCAAATCCCGTGGTCTGAAATGCAGACATCTTTTATTTCAGACACTACTTATTGGACCCAGATGTTGTACGATTTTTTGCAGGGCATGAATCACATCCAACTCTTGTCACGCACCGTTTTCAGACCCCAAAAAAGCAACTGGGTTGTGTGAATTAAATAAGACAAGCTGACAAGGCTGCTTCTCACTGTTCGCGTGTTATCTAAAACAATCTCACCAAAAGAGAATCGTCTTAATTGGTCCATGTCGTAATAGATTGTGGTAGAAAAAGCGAAAAAAAAACACCCAAAAAACGAAAAAAAAACAAAACACGTTCGCACAAAAAATAACAGGCGCTATGTATGTATGTTTTATACATACACACACACATAGCAGGCAGGATAATTGTGGCAGATAAGGGGCTTTCAAACAAACATCTCCTCTCACCACATACTATATAGTAGCTCATTACGGAGACGCCTCGTGAATATTGGAAGCCCATTTCTGTATTGCCTCGTAACATTAGATTTATATCTTAGTTCCAGTTATGCCGCGAGAAGTAGGCTCTGAGCTGGCACTAACCAGCCAAACAATTTACTGTCGGTTGCACTGTTGCCAAGGATGTTGCATGAAAGCTCTACTGACGCTTGAAAACACAATTCATAATTTGGAGGCATTCACTCGGGAAATGGAGGAACGATGTGGGTCAGGTACTGATGGCCGGCCAGGTACTCTTTAGAGGCAAATATTGCATAGGCAAAACGGAGCAATACAAATCTGTCGTAGATCTTGTGTAAGATTTTGTGTTTCAGTATAGGATTTGCTTTAAATGATACCGAAATTTTGTTCGCATTTCGGTTCACCAAAAATGACCCTATAATGAGAATGTGTGAATAGAATTAGACAAGCTGATAAGGCTGCTTCTCACTGTTTGCGTGTTTTCTAAAACTGAGAAGGAATCGTCTTACAATTGGTTCATGTCGTAATAAATTGTGGCAGAAATAGCGCAAAAAAAAAAAAAAAAAAAAGCGCTAACCTCATCCATGTTTGTTGGCTGGACCTCTCAGCTGAAAATCGCGTGGAAAGCTTCGCCCACGAAATATCAAAGGTCCGATGCTGGACTACAAGCTGGCCAAGGGAGACGATTCACAGCTTCAAAATCGAAGAATCTTACATATATAAAAATGCCTAGAAATGTCATTCAGACACATAGCTCTTAGTCACGATTTCCCGTTGTGGGCCGACGTTGAAATCTTTATGATAACTGAATGATAAGATTTTTTTTAAAATAGAACAAATAAAATAACAAATAGCAAATGATAACAAATGAATTAATTCCATCTTTTCGTTGAAATCAATTCATTGCGGACAGCAGATATCATCAAATGCTACATGTGGATATAATATATTTTAGACCGGTCCACTTTTATCTAATTTTATGCATATGTGCACACTGAGTAATCGCCAATAATATGCTAGGCTGATATAATGCACCAGGGTAGTGATCCATGGAAATGAGACATGCATTCACAAAAGTGATCGAGTCCCATAACGATACCGGACGCTTGATCTCATTATCAATGGTGACCTTCAATCCCACAGAGGATTTGGGTGATGATTCAATAGGAAATTGTTGTTGCTAAACAAAACTTGTGTTGCGAATTTTCGACTATTTAGTCTTTATCAAGCAATTCAAATGATTCAACAGAAAATTGTTGTTGCTAAGCAACAACCGGAACTGTGAAATGGATTGAATTACATCCGGAAAGTATATGAGAAGGAAAATATGAGGTGGATTGAATTACATCCGGAAAGTATATGAGAAGGAAATGGCCGCCGTATGGCAACCGCCGGAAAAGCATTGAGGTGAAAGATGAAATTAAACATTATAAACATGGTCTCAATATAAACCTTTCTTATAATGTTCACCACAATGCATTTCCGGTGGTTGTCATACTAAAAGCACATAAACCCTTCATAGTTTATGTTTCAAAGTTTGAAATAATGCTTTGAAAATGCAGACTGGAAAGCATTCAGCACTCGATCGACGTTGAGCTCTAAATCAGCAAAGCAGCCAGGGGTTCTATTGTAGAAACAAAAGGTAATATGAAATACGGAATAAACAAAACTTATGTTGTGAATTTTAGTATTTAATGTAATTACGATATTTGAGCGATGCATGCACACATATTTCTTATGCATGTAACAATTCCCTGAAACACCACAAATTGTGTAACAATTCCCTGAACTCGTAAACACCACAAATTGACTCAGGAAAAGAAGAAGAGAGACGCTGATGGCAATCAACCTGCCGTCGGATTAGGAAGCCATGTGTCCTTGGTCTTTGTGGTTCCCTTCCTGTAATCGCTGAAGGAGAGGCAACCTGATGAGGCGCTGATGTGCTCTATTGTGTTTATGTAGTGTCATTGACATGGACTCCAGTATTTCAGTGACATTAAATTTTGATTGATGTGCTGCAGCTAGCACTAACAATCAGACAAAAATCAGACATGTGCCGTGATAGATAGCGAGGCGCAACAATTGCCATTTAAAGGATTCAACCCTTAAACCGAACAAAGGGACGCAGTGAGTATGACGGTGAAAGATGAAATTAAACATTATATGAGAAGGAAATGGCAAAAGTAACTTTTCTTATAATGTTTAATTTCATCTTTCACCTCAATGTGGCTGTTGCCATACGACGGCCATTTCCTTCTCATATATTTTCCGGATGTAATTCAATCCACCTCACATTTCCGGTTGTTGCTTAGCAACAACAATTTCCTGTTGAATCATTTGAATTGCTTGATAAAAACTAAATAGTCGAAAATTCGCCAAACAAGTTTTGTTTATTCCGTGTTTCATATTACCTTTTGTTTCTATATGTATGTTTTAGTTTTGACTTCAATGTGTCTGCTGCATCTGACGCCAAACGGTAAAAGAGAAATAAAAACACGGAATTCTGGGGTAAAAGAGATTCGTGTCAAATGCAGCAAATTTTATTAAATTATTTATTAAAAATTATTGAATGTACTTTCGACCATCACAGAAAAAGGGAAAAAGTGAGACTCATCCACACCTTGGACACTCTTGACTCACATGGTCTCAATATTGACTGTTTTATAATGTTTAAGTTCACTCTTGACTCACATGGTCTCAATATTGACTGTTTTATAATGTTTAAGTTCATAGAGTTGACATCGCAACAAACCAGTTGATTTGCATCATATCTAACGCTGTTTTACCATGGATAAGTGATATCATTAGTCGTTCGTTTACACGCCGAAATGTCCTCCAGAAAATGTCCAACTCTGTTAAAATGCTGTGCGACTATTATAAACCTTGTTTATAATGTCTCGCCTGTGTTCGACAAAACGGTCGCCGGGTCGTCTTTTTGTTTCGTCGATGTATACTTTGGCACATGAAAGCCATTGAATGGCGTACACAATGTTCTTTGAGGTGCAGGTGAATGATTAATGAATTAATGAATTCATAGAATTTGACTGTTCAATATGTTATTAATTACACATTTCCTTTACCTCATCGCATATTTTCAACTACAAGAAAGCCGATCTCACTTCACTATGTGAACATCTTAATCTGGATGGAAAATATTCTATATGGTTTGATTCAGAAGCTAGTTTAGTGAAAAAAAAAAAAAAAAAGGCTGTATAGAAAGACCAAGCAAAATAACACTGATTATAGATACAAAGATTTTAATAATTCTGTTAAAACTGTTCTTAAAAAAAGCACGTATTTATAAAGACTAAATAGTCGAAAAATCGCAACACAAGTTTTGTTTATTCCGTGTTTCATATTACCTGTTGTTTCTACACGTATTTTAAATGATTTTTCCCTTCCGTTTTCACCAATTCTTTGCCTAATTCCTCTATTGCTTTGTATTGTTATTACCACTCCTACGTTTAGTGTAAATGATGTTCATTCTATGTTAAAAACTCTAGCACCATCGTTTCAACACTTCAACACTTCAGCTGACGAGTGAGCGGGATCCGCTCACAATGGCCTTGAAAGCCGAGGAGACATTGTTCTCGCGTGGTATCTCACTCACTCCCAGCGCACTCGCCAACGCCATTTCAGCACCTACCTAGCATTTTAAGCACAGCCCTCCGCGCCCTTGCTTGCTGCATGGCTCGAAGCTCCGTTCCTGTACTCTTGCTGTGCGTGGATGAGTCCGATCCTTTTCGGTGCAAAGCCGATCGACGAATGGCTAGCCCTATCATGATATACAGTACTGAGATGACCGTCATAGGGGTCAAGAAAAAGAGAAACGTTGCTACTTCGAAAGTGTGCTTCAAGTATCGTTCTGGGCGCACGTTGCAGATTGCAGATTCCTCGATGCGTTCTCCGCTGATCGGGTGCAAGACGTACACGATGCCGTACTGGACGACGATTGGAATGGCACAGATGGCGGACACGAACCACAGCAGCATCACCACTTTGATGGCTCTTTTCAGGCTGGACAAAGTCTGAGCTCGCATCGGGTGACAAATGGCCAAGTATCGTTCCATGGTGAAAGCGGTGATTGTCAGAATAGAAGCGTAAGTCGATGTTTCGGCAGCCATGCTGCGAACAATGCAAAATGTTTCACCAAACACCCAGGGATACGCTGACCACACAGAATACGTCTCTTGGGGCAGCCCTAGGACGAGCACCAGTAAGTCGGCGATTGCCAGGTTAAATAGGTAGTAATTGGTGGCCGTCTGCATGTAACGGTTGCGAGCTATCACAACACACGTGCTGATATTACCAATCAGCCCTGTGATGAAAATCACGCAATAAATCACAGTCACTGGGATGAGCTTGTAGTACTCAGGGTGCTTCGCTCCCATCACATCCTCAAGTCTAAAATCCGATACATTCGTCGAGGCATTATCAGGGGTATTTATGCCTATCAAAAGTGGGAGATGAGTGGTCACTGGTTGGGCGGCACCTGAGGGCACAAACGAATCCTGCATGGTAATCCTGCTGTCATTTGTCGCAGGCTGCTCAGAGCCATTCGGCGTTCTGCCTCGTCCCGTGCGCCGCTTGAAGTTTTGAACAATGCTTAGTCGGCTGCCGAACCGCGGCTGCTACGTTGTGGCTCAGACCCCGCGATTGCACGAGGGGCGCGTAGCAGTGCACCCGAACCTGAGAATCTATGTCGTCGTTTAGAGGGGATAAACCGTGGCCTTATCAATTCAGTAGCCCTTTTGGTCTGAGTGAAAACGGTTTGTTACTGGGTTGTGACTGTAGAACGAACATCATTTACACCAAACGTAGGAGTGGGAATAACAATGTAAAGCAATAGTGGAATTAGGCAAAGAATTGGTTAAAACGGAAGGGAAAAATCATTAAAAATACGTGTAGAAACAAAAGGTAATATGAAACACGGAATAAACAAAACTTGTGCATAGATTCCAGGTTGCTTTGGTTTCTTAGCAAAATCACGCGCACATGCAATAATTAATTTCTGGCCGGAACTGCCATTCAGCAATATTCTCATGACTTTTCTTTATATAAAAATTACATCAGAATGTTACAGCCTTACTCCACCGATAACCGCAGTATGTATTGCGCTGAATTGAGAAGGCGTTTGCACGTACATCAAAGATATTACGAGCAGTCAGTTCAATTTGGTTTTTCAAAAACGGTCTCACGTCACTCAATAAAGCCTATAGAACCGATATAAAAAGGTTCCGAAATGAACAGAGGTCCTATTTAAAGGGATGGGGAACTAAATTTTAAGTGATGTTCTATTGACTCATAGCACCAATTGATAGCATTCCGTGCCAAGAACACCCTGCCTGGATGCAAGCGTAAGGAAATAATGCATTCCGAATATCGGGGTTAGCATTGCGCCTATGGGAGAATGGCTTCCATTGCGAAGTATAGGAGGCAAACGTCAGCTGATGGCTTGGTTTGGCTGATGGCTGATTGGTCCCGTTCCCCTCGTGAAGCTATCGATTTCAGCCAATCAGAGCAGATCATCTTCGCCATAAAAGGACATGTTTGTTGTTTACGAAACGAAAGCGCATGCGTGGTGCACTCTGGCTGATCTTTTTACTGTTTCAGGATGAGAAACGTGGTAGATGTCCTAGAAATCGCTTGTTAAAATAAGAAAAATAGCGAAAAATATTTTTTGTTTGCGCCTGACTGGTGGCAAAATGAATATT
>KB312299.1:64267-75133 GCA_000328365.1 Capitella teleta | reverse complement strand
TCATGGCATCAATATAGACTCTGTATAGACACGATTACCAGCAGATGAGTGAAGCACGGAGATTAGAGTGGGTCACTCTATTGCATACTTCGAAAGCGTCGCTTTCCGTGCAGTCAGAGAGGTCTTGATGTTAGGTGAAAAACTATCATCATTCTTGAGCGAGATGAGCGTTTAATGGTCTAAACAAACCAAAAAAGACGAATTAAATAAAACACCGGTTCTTGGGTCAAGTCTCTTTGCAATTCCGACGCTTTTCAAATCATACCCCGTTTCGCCCTATTTAATAATGCCTCACGTTGAAATTGACATTGAGGTTTGGAAGCACGTGACGTAAGAAGTAAGTTTGCAATCATCAACAATATCAAGTAAGAAAATAAAAATCATGTGACTGTCAGAGTTCTGGAAGATCTCGAATCACATTCAGACGAAACGGATTCACCACAACCACCTGTGATTGTGTGTGTGTATACAACTATACAACAGGGAAAGTCATTCCAGGCGTTTGAAGGACCAGCATCGAAGGAATGATGTTGATGAACCCTGTGCCTCCGCCTTCCATGTCATTAATTGGTGCAAATGAAGGAAGTAAGCCGAATTTCGCGAGTCGAAATTTTTAGCCTGCGATTTTTTCAAGCAGGAAATGAACCCATAAGTGTGTCAAATATATTTGGATTATCCCTTGCGTTGCGTTGCTCATTGAAGTTCCAATCCACGTGTCTGAGATGGATGTCCTGTGGCACCAATATTTTGATATAGTAATATTTCATGGTACAAGTCAGATTGACACACATTCTACCGCGATCTTCATCTTGGAAGCATTAATTAATGGGTCAAAGTGCCGTGAAACATCACATACTCATACTTTATTTCTTTCATTCTTAATTGTTATGCCCACAAGGTTTCTTCATTTCCAGTAAATCTGTTCTGAACATCATACTTTCGTGTGGACATATAAAAACACAGCTACATCGAACACACAATAATCATAAGCATTGTCCCATCGCTGATGTGAGTCATTAGCATAATATATGTTCATGCATAACGTAGCTTTTTGAATGAAGGGTCATTATTGTATACCCATTCAACAAAAGACACTTTGCACGCGTCACTCCAACTTAAAGATGTGCACGAATTAATGGAACCTGTAGCTGGGTGCTCTTACCTGAATAGATCGATCCACCCATCACATATCGAGCACGTCGATCACATCCAGGGTAGATTCAGTCTGCGAACGCAGATTTCGAAATGATTAAAGAGGATTGAAGAGGGACGCATGTGTTATACTACATGCAATACTATATTGTCGACTGTACTTATTAGAACAATATTAGGCAATAATAGAACACATAAGTATTTAGTTGACTGATCGGTTGCGCATTGCACAGCATAAGGCAATGACAACCGGGCAATTGTGGTTTTTGGCGATTGTGGTTTTACGGCTCCTCCTACACTTGCTTCCGTTATATGGGCGCCAGAACCGAGACCCGGGACCGAGGTTATCCCCTACTCTTAAGGCAGCGTCAGAGAGAGGAGTTCTACTTGACTTGACTTGACTTGACTTGGTGAGTCAATATGTAGCGAGCAATGTATTCTTGACCCTTAGTGATGTTTTATTGTTTTACTATCAGATTAGACAGAGGATAATTTTTGGATGTTGGTTGAATGTTAAGGGGTGATATATGTAATTTTAGTTTACGCGATATTTGCAGATGTTGAGATAGTTCGTAGATGGACAGAGAAGCATGCAGGTGTAATTCGAAGGATTTTATCAAAGAAAAAGGATTCTTTATGTGTGTCATCACACTACGAAATATCAATACATTTCTACTCGATTAATTCTTATATTATTGACAATGTTCTCCTCTATAAGCAAGTATGCTGACCTTGTGGCGGTATTTTCTTGTATGCTACAACAATTAACATGACCCGGTGATTGTCCACAACGCTGGTCAATCGAAGGATGAGGGGCTCTCGTTGGTGATCTTAACATTTGTTCTCTTTGCTTTGAAATTTTAATGATTGGAAATATATATATTCATTCACATGCATAGATAAATAATTTAATATTTCTTTGGTTTTAGCTAACTAATCGCCATCCAGGTTGCAGCTTGATGCATCCATTTTTTTTATCCCTCACGTCAGATTTGTCTCTCTGCATTTATGTCCATGTATGGGGTCACATTGCGGTGGGTATTCTACCCTCAGGGCGTGTCTATAAGGACTGAATCGGCCTGCTCCAAGAACAGATCCTCGTGGGACACCAGTAAAAACATAAAACCTCTGGCAGATGAGGATATCCGAAGCCGTATCGCAGAACCATGGCAACTGTACGTCGATATTTCAAGAGGTTTTATAAATATATAAACAATAAATATATTCCCGAATAATATGAATAGCAAATACTAGAGAGGTTCTTTGTACAATTTGGCTTTAATTATGTCTACTTTTATCGCACGTTGTCATATTATGATCTGGGTTTTTGTTTTTCAGTTCCTCGACAATTAGCAGGTAAGGGTTTTTTCAGTTTGATTTTCGTTCATGAAAATAGGTTCAACCAAAGTGATTAACTATCTCAAAGTTCACGGGGTCAGCGCCACGTGCGTTTGTACTTTATTCTGGAGCAGTGTATGCCACAGCAGAAATATTTCTGATTCACAATTAATCACATTTCCCTGAATTGATCCATCAAGTGATCTACGGGTGCTGGTATCTGATGTTCGTTGGAAATCCTACAGGGTTTTAGTCGATCAATCCGGGCGTAAATACTCAATCGAAATTGTATACAGCCCTTGATATATGAATGATTGAGAAGATAACAAAGAGAATCCTTCGTTTTGTCTTAGCGCCCGAAAGAAGAAGAAGGGAAAATCGGGAGCAAAACAAAGGATTCACATTCTCTCACTTTCTCCCAGAACAACTTAAGATCAGTTGGGTATTATTTTTTCCCGGGACACCTTACAAAGACCGAGTTAGGGCTGTCTCGGTTAGTAGAATAGACTCTGATTTTGAAGATGTCAATGGTTTTGGGCACATTACGTCATAGTTTGGTTTAATTAGAGGTCGTACGAATGCGTTCACATGTTTCTTCACTAATCCCTGAATTCATACCCTTCTACAAAAGAATGAATAGCACTCATTTTGAGTTCCTTCACAGCCCTCCCAAGTACTAGCATTGAAGAATGCGATGGAATTGACGCCGGAACATCAGCTGTGACCCTCTTGCACAAAAGCAGCAATGAGTCGTATCCGGGTGTATTCTCTAGATATTTAGCTTCAAGGGTTAAATAATTAATTCAGTATCTTATGTTTCACTGCTGTAACAGAAAGCTTTGCCTTCAGGGGAACATCGGTTATTCAGTATAATTGCTTCTTTGAGATCGATCTTCTCCAGATCGATTTCGAAACGGGTCTCAAGATGATCAGAAAATTGATATTGACAGACGCTTTATCAGAATTCATGATAAGCCTAAATTAGAAAACACGGAATTCTAAATAATTATATTGAAACTTCAAAATGAGCAAACATAGAGCCAACCACGCGATACTGTTTTAAATTATGAAAATTATTTTGACTTCAACCGTCGAACCATCATTATTTCATATCCGATGAAATAAAATAAATATGAAAATAAATATAAAAAATATGAAATCAAATAAACATAAAACTTATACATATCATAATAATAATGATATTAATTAAAGCTTGTTGTGATGTGGCACAGAGGTTAAAAGGTCAACGGATTTAATACTTTGCCACGTGGACCAATGAATTTTGATAAGCACATAATATTTGCATGTGTATATTTCGGATGATACCACCGCGCACACAAGTCTGTTCAGATGAAGAAGTCGCTATTTGCCGATTGGGGAATGGAACCCCGACCTGCTGAGGGACAACGTTTGTGTGTTCATCAATTATTATACGCTTACCTTTGCACTGACGAAATAGTTCCGGAAGGTAGTTGGATTGTTGAATTTCAACGAGGGCTGCTTCTATAATAAGAGCCAGCTGTCATCCCACACGAACGACGGAGGTATGTGTCCCTGCCGCAAGGGTGCATGTGATTGTAAACGTGTAATCGGTATTAGGAGATTGAGATTAAGTTAAATACAGATTTAAACATGATACTAAGTCATACGAGATAGACCAACTGTAAACTTGTATCTAGGGGTCGTAGGCATGTAGTCAAAACAACCAATCAAAATTATCTCCTTTGAATCGATTTTTGAGATGTGTTTATGGTGTAGTTCGGCAAAGCTTTTAAATTCGTAAATATGTGAATCCTCTAATAATGATAACCTTAGGCATTCTGCATTTATATACATGTACTACGTCTATATTAATCTAATATTTTCACTTTTACTTTCAAATAATCATTAAATCAAGGCTGGTGTGAAACATGCTCATTCCATGTGAACCGATGAACATGTCGTCTGCAATGTAAGTGATGAACGTAAGTTCCATAAATAAACTCCATGCCGAGGGACAATTATTAAAGTCATTTGCATTGTCCCTCTTCAAAGCGCACACACACAGACAACATTGACATTCGGGCTTCAAAATCAGATATCACTATACAAAGATATCATCGTGAAAATGTTTCGCAACTTGAAATAGCAATGGTGAGTTTACCCTGACGCTGGTCGAATGTGAAGTATCGATATCTTTATTTGGTTAGCTCCTTCGCGAGAGTTGCCAGTCAGAATACATGGCTGCTGGACTCGACTTTGATGAGGTGAAATGTTTGAGAAAGAGCTCATTTAATCATTCATTCAGCGAGAGAGCACACGAATAATTTACTACGAGAATAATGAAATGATTCGTTTAATATTTATAAGTGAAGTTGGATCGGTTTTATATTCAGAATTGCGTCTCATCTTTTTAAACATTCTGTTAGTCGTCGTGTTCAAATGTTGAGTGGCATATTCCAACTTGCACGAGTACCAAGTACTTCAGTCTATAAGAGCTGAGTTATTATATAGAGATAATCGAATACATGTATTCATATTGGGTCCTGAGATATTTGATATGGGATCAGACCGACCGGAATTTTGTTTGCGTCGCTCTGATGAGGGCAAATTCCATAAAAGATCAAATTTGAGAGGTTTAAAATCTGTTGGGTTTGGAGAGTTGGGTGTCTCTGCAGTGTTTGGTGATTAGTTATTCCGTACTTGCGCGTCGCGAGCATTGGCTGGGTATGGTGCGAGTGCAAAAGTATATTAATATATAAAAATATAAAGACATAATGCGTACAGGGGCCATAGCTATGTACCCATCATGCAAGCATGTATATATTAACAACTGCTATTCTATACTTAAGATGTATATCATGACCGCCATTAATGTATCATTAGTCTCACCAAGATTCGTTGTGATAGTTTGTGTCTTACGAATACTACAATGTAGTTAGAATCTATGAAGACTCAAAATCACGAAGAATTCAGAGCATCCTAATAGCGTTTTTCGTGAGAGACAGCGCGAGAGGTGCGCTATGAATATCTGACCACAAAGCTAAACAGTATAACACTAGTGCTGCTACAATGTGCTAGTTGCAAAGTCAGAATACGTAATTTAATTACAATATGGTCAGTGACTGTGGTAATTTTTTTAAAGGTTTAAAGTGTTGCTGTGGCGCAATGGGCTTCAAAATGCAAAAGGAGGAATGCCAAATCGAATATAACATAATAAAATTCAGCCAAATTATCAGAGTTGAAGAAAGTGTAGTGTGAAAGGGGGAGTGTAGTCATAATATGATTTGACGCAACTGTCGCTGTAAATCACCCTATAAAAACATTTCTCTCTTTTGTGTTCGTTAAAATCAGAACGTTTGGAGTGCGTTATGATTTGCCAGTCGGCAGCGGTTGATTCGTCTCCAGTCAGATGTCCTTAGAACGAAACAATTTGATTTGCGAAAGGTTTTTCGCCGTCCCGATGACATCTAAGTTATAAGGGATAAGATTAGAATTAGGGTTATTATTTATTAGGGTATGGCTTTAGGATTAGGATCATTAGGGTATGGTTACTTGACTTATTTCTAACCCTATAAAGCTAAGATTTCCTCAGGGCGGTAAATAAATAAAATCAACAAATGTAGTCATACTTTGTATTCACTTGAAGCTTTTGATAAATTTGAATAAATTATTGATCATTTTAACAAACATCCGTATTCGGATAACCAATGGTAGATGGGATGAATCAGTTTACATGTGATGCCCTATTCATGAGATGATGGGAACCACTTCTTCGTTTCCGAATACATTCACCGATGCAGTAGCATTCAAAGCTTAGACTCAAGTCTTCGGCCAAATTTCGACAGAGGGTGGGTCACGTGATATGGGGTGTCATCGACCAAAACATTGCCCTCCGAATCCAGACCATCAGCCACTCTGAGTTTGGGCAATTCTCGCGTGGGACCACTCGGCTTCAATCCAATATCTCCGCTCACCAGAGATTTCACGTGCGATGCAATTCCCAAACAGGCTGAAACCCCAGTAGATCTGATCCCAGCGACGGTCACCCAACTCCTGGTGGCGATAAACAATACCCACAAATGATCGGTGATGCGCACGGAGCCCACCTGTCTCGGTTGGCATATATTTGGTAATCCTTGAACTGCGTCGCCGGACGAATGCCCGCGTAGCTACCAACAACTTCGACATCTTTCAAAGCAGGAATGACGTCAGAAGCATGTTTGATGAGTTGTTGCAGAGTTTCCTTCGATGTTTGAGGATGCTCTCGAATCTCGACCTCCTCAGCTGTCGGACCGACTACCACATTACCATAAACTGATAAATACTATTACGAGCTAACTATAAGCATGAAACTGATCTCTGATACCAGACGGGAAGACGATGATGCCTTTTGTGATACTGGTTGGAACGGGGAGGATGATGTGATTGATGTACTTGCTGGCCTCCTTGTCCATCACTACGTACTGACCCATTCTAGGTTGAATCCTACCCAAGTCAATAAATAAGTTACGCAATAGCCAGCATTACTATGGTGTTCAATTGTTACCTGAAATGACTATCCTGGGACATTTCCTGGATGTTATCCCCTTGCAGGCCGGCGGCGTTGATGACAATGCTGCCCAGAATGTTCCCTTGGGAGGTCTCGATCTCCCATTGGCCATCGGATCGCTGAATGCCATTCGTGGCTTCGTGTTTGCACAGAATCTGTGTAAGAGAGAGACTTTGATCAAAGAAGACGGGCTGAGATGACTCGACCTCTGCGCCAATGCATTTAGCCTGGTGTGCCATGTAAACCGGGAATAACCAGGAATCGATGACGGCTTCTCCTTCGATCAACATCCCCCCGCGAACTGCACGGTTGATCTGAGCAGAAGTGCAATAACTACAAGCAGTAAACGCCAGACGCACTTACGTGAGGCTCCAATTCGATTACTTCTTCTCGAGACAACCGTCTGACCGCCGTCACTCCTTTCTTCTTGGCTCGTTCTTCCAGTTGCGGCAGAGCAGCCAACTGAGAAAGACAATAGTGGCGATCTACGAGTGTTGTTCGAAAGGTGCTCGGCCTATAGAACACGCTGCTGCAGACGTGAAATTTAGAGGTCAGATTTAGAGGTCAGATAGAACAACTATTCAGACGATTACAAGTAGCTTTATTTATCGGAGTTATCCGTAAATGATTGAATAGTCAAAAATCGATTTTGAATCAACGCGTAAATCAGGAGTTTGTCGCATTTTGATGAAATTGCGACCCCTGCATCAAACTGGTGCCAGAGATGATCACGTGACTTTCAATGTTCAATATTTGCAATTTTCATCTGAAAAGCTGACCTATATTCAAGTGAGATTTCAACTTTCGGTGATAGCGCGTTAGTTCTATGTTAGACCGAGAACTTTTCGAGCAACCCTCGTCGATATGGATTATCATAACTTTGTGTGTACTTCTTTACCCTCTGATGTGGTGATTTATACAGTGCGTTTTCTAATTGCCTGGATGTACGATAGAACATACCTGGGAAGCAGACCAGGCAGTCACAATGCTCCCAGGAGATTTTAATGGCAGGTTGTTTTGTTGAAAGAAATGCGCAGTTTTGGAGATGGATGAAGAAAGACAGAGGTTTTCAACAGTTGCATCTGATTCTATTGCTGCTTGGATTACTGTGGCACTGCAAAGAACGCCAATTGGATGAGTGCAGGTGAATTAAATGCGGAATCATCATTTCATTGATGTGGGCATAGTTTCCAGTGCAAATCCATATCAATTGGAGCTTCATTTGCAAAGGGACTGATTATGTCACCACCTTCACGAAATGTGCGCCAAATCCAGGTTCCATGTTTTAGTGCATGAGGAGAGCTCTTCAATATACCTGATTCTCATCCCAAGCGACCATCAGGGCTCCCAAATCATTGATTTGTGTTTCAGTGGATGCCACAAACTGCTTCATCTTCTGTTGGCTCTGACTGAGCAGGCGGTTCTCCAACGTGGATCCCGTCGCATCGAATCCCGTGTGTGAGATTCCGCTGCGTCGGATGACCCGGATGAAGCCAAAGATACAAGCGAAGTGACAAACCTGTTTCCGGAACTCGCTCCACTGATCAGATGTTCGTCCTTCTCCAGAAGAACGCAGCGGAATCCGGCCGCGGAAAGTTCTCGAAGAATCGCACAGCCGACCACTCCACCGCCAATGATGATGACGTCATATGCTGTCATATTGAACTCCTGTGGGATGTTGATGGTGATTATATAATAACACTTTGTATTACGTGCAGTTGGAGCATGTTTATATTTTTAACGTGCGGTCGTTATTCTGTGACCATTTTCATTTAAATTGCATCTGGGTAATTTTCGCAATATCAAAGAATGCGGAGACCATCTGGGTCTCCGAAATCTTTGGTAATATCATTATATAATAAAGATATCAAGCAAACGTCCATTTAGAAAAACGGGTAACAAATACCCTCTTCATAAGAACACACTTGTGAAGCAGCCTACATTCCCCGTGCATATATTTCTATTCAGAACAAACATAAAAAAAAAAAATAAAAAAAATAAATAATAAAAAATAACAAAATAAAAAAATATAATACACAATCACACTGTGGATCGTTCAAATCGAATGGATGTTATGTTGTATCCTGTAACGATATATCCAATGAACTTAGTATTCCTTATTTCATAATACAGCCATTTCTTGTATACGCATGCCCTCGATGCAATCCAACATTTGCACCTTAGAGTATATATAGGTTTAGGTGATCGTGTTAACAGACTAACAGTACATAGTTCCAAAGTCATTAGCAATAACCGATGCATAGTTCTGTAATTAACATTGCAAAGGCCAAGTGTGTAGCATAATAGATTATTTCTCACCACTTACATGAGATATAACCTTTGAACCTAACTTGAAAGATACTTACCGGATATTTGTCAACTCCAACAGTTCAATATTTTTTTTTTTTTATTAAATTCGTGAAAAACACATGAACATGAAGCAGGCAAAGCCTATAAAAAACACATTCAGAGAAAATATATAATATGAAAGATTGCAAATTATTTTTCGTTGAATCTAATTAGGAAAAATCGTAGAACAAATCGTCAACTTTTGGATGTGCTTGCGAACGATGTTCGAGTGAAATATTTTATCTTCCTCCAGTCAGAGAAGTCGCTCACAATTCTCAAAAACACGGAAAATGTTCTAAAAATAGTAATAAGAAAGTAAACGGAATTTCCGGGCCGTATAAAAAAGTTAACACGGATTATTTTTAGAAGAGTCAACAACTATTGAAGTGAGATTTGATTAAAGCGGATGTTTTCAAATGTTTTGCGGCATGTGAACATAAAAGTCTAATGTCATTTTGTTATTGTTGGTGAAGGTCGATTTTTCATAAGGATAGGTGACCATAATTATGCGAATTATTATAAAATTATAAGTTAAGCCACATTGACCCCATATCCTAATGTTATGTAATACCATGTAATACAAACGGATCAGCTAGTAACCTATACTGGTACATATTACGCAATGAGGGCAAAGGGGTATTACATAATGCATTGCACAATATGCCAGTTATGTAATAAACTGACACACACACAACGCACTCGTAGAGGTACAGTAAAGGTCATCCTGCCTCGCTGCGCAGTGGCCGACCACATAATCAGTGCATTGGGGTCAAAGCGATCAGGGACTGACTGACATGATGACGCAATGAACACTGCTACCATCTGTTGTTCATCAGCTCATAATAGAATCATAACGCACTCCTCGCGTTATGATTATGACACCATTCCAGTGACCTCGCATCGATTTTCACCCTTCCGAACCAAGCATCGGTCGTTGTCGCTTCCCCGGACCTGATGAACTCGCCGTGACCCCGTCTGGAGCGACAGAGGCATGACGTCACTGAAAGAGAGCGAGAGAGCGAGAAGTGTTCTATGTTAACTCCGTATCTGTACAATAATCAACGATTTGTGATATTTGGGTGCTGCGCCAGTCACAATATATGAGAACACACTTGTTTTCTTGTGTTTTGAGGGTATTTGAGGTCACGTGAGGTCGAATGAGGCCATGTTCCGCCCTCACCATGTCAGTGACGGCCATGTCGAGGCCACTCGAGGCCGTAGCAGAAGCCATTCACTGCGCTGCATGTGCGATCGAGGTCGAACGACTCTTGAAAGAGATTCAGTTCTTGTTATCTGGGCTACGAATTGTGGTTATTCCATGTGTAAATTTATCAGAATTTCCAGCTATATTTAACTAAGTAGTTGTATACAGCTTGTAAGATCTCAGCCCCTGGCTGTCTTCTAATGCGTTAGGAGCTCTTGCCTAATCACGGGTATATGAACCAGTGCCCTGCAGAAAGGATGAGGGAGGCACCTGTCCACTAGCAATGATTATT
>KB312299.1:49680-62215 GCA_000328365.1 Capitella teleta | reverse complement strand
TGTTTTTTGTTTTTGTTTTTTGTTTTTGTTTTTGTTTTTTNTCAGTCATACTTGAATGTTGCAAGTACAGCAAGTACAATGTCATCAATTGCCCAATGCAGTGTATTGGGTTATGTTTAGTATTCTGTTGTACTAATATTCGATATATTAAGCAAGTACAACTAATTAGTGACTCCATGTAATTGCATTCGGATACTTAGGCCTGTGTGTCTACCTGCCAGGCAACACGCATACATAATTCACACTGAGTGACTGCTTTGTCACTTCAGTACGGAATTCTTCCCTTTTCGCGTGTCGGTTGCCTTCACTGCTCAGCACCCGATGCGACTCATTCGCCCTGAATGCCAGCGAGAACGATCTTAGGTGAGTTCGGTCGCGGGCCAATTGACCTCCGTGCACTTGAGTCGCGTCGTGCCCTCGGAGCGAAACGCGCCTTGAACAAGTGCGTTATGATCGCTGAATGCTGAACGTTATGATTTAGTCAAACGCAAAGAAGTCATGCTTCGGACGTGGAGGAATAAGGAAGAAGGCTTAAGGCTTTTTCTCTTGCTAGATCCCAGCAACACACAAAGATATCCGACAGCCAAAAGCTATTAGTCGGGATTTGGGTATTAATAGTCAACTTTTGACAAAAATTTCACAAAAGTCACTTTTCCAAAAATCGCACAGCTGATTCACAATCGTCTGACTCTCTTTCTTTCCTGATTTGATTACCCAACTGACTGGCTCAGCAAACAGCTGATTTAAACAGAACTTTTAAGAGCAATTTGACTATAACAAAACGCCAGTGAATTACAGTTTTTATGTGAATTTCTAGCAACCATTTCTAAGAAACAAGTGGGTTATTTTGTATGATGTCTTCCTCGGTGACATGACTCAAAGCAAGTATTTTCTTCCACATATCATATACATTGTATACTGCGCATCATGTCCACATCTGAACATCTTTGGTTGTCGGTCGAAACCAGGGATGCGGGAAGCAATTGACGCCAATGAAGAATTGAGGAAATCATAACGGCTCTAAAAAAACGTTATGACCGTGAATCAAATCGTCTTGCTGCCTCGTATGAATATATCATGTTGAGAGGCGCTCCGGGTTAGTGGATCTACAAAACTATGCATTGTGAGTCGTAAAACCAAAGCCAACGCAGGATTCGGAATAGTGCAGAGATTCTGTTTTGATGGTATGATTCGAATGGATAGACGATATTAGAATATTATATAAAATAAGAACACCTGGTGCCAGTTTCCCAGTTGGTCTAGTGGTTAGGATTCGGCGCTCTCACCGCCGCGGCCGGGGTTCGATTCCCCGACTGGGAGTAATTTTTGTTTTTCTCATTTGTTCCTTCTTTTACATTTATACTTTAACGCATTCAATTATATCAAAGTATATATTTACTATTCTTGTATCATTTGCACTTTACATTGCACTGCAGTAATATCTCTCACGTGGACATCGAATTTCGGAACAAAAAAAAAACGAATGGAGGAGAAAAACTTTTACTTCATCTCATTCATTTTGGGTTCTGTTTTTTTTTTAACAAAGTCAATAATATGATAGCATATGCTCTTTTGCCAGAATTATCATCTATAGCATTTCTCAGATGGACATCAAAACCGAACAAAAACCGGACGAAGGAGAAATTCATAACGCACGCATTTCTCTATTTCAATTGAAATGGCTTATACTCATAACGTTACAGGGCTCTTATGTCAAATACATGTGAATTTATGTCATTTGTGTGTTCGCATAACTGTACACAATGTATGCATTTAGAGTGGTTTTCCCACTTTTTAGCTGATCGTGAGTGTAGTTTCTTTTAATTGTGAATTCATGCCGTTGATGAAGGCTTATTTCAACGCGTTAGATTTATTTATTACGCTCATCTGATTCATAATTTCCCCGATGACAAAATTCATAAAATTTGTAAAGTTCAACATTGTCGTTCAGATCCATTTGTAATTACTGCCAGTGAAACTCATTGAAAACATTTGCATTGTGAATACGGATTCTAAAATATTAAAACGAAATACCGCATTCACATTTCAATGGTTGTTTCCTCCACTTAATGATGTTTTTTATTTTAAAAAAAGCACACACGTAATTATGCAATTATCAAACACTGTGCCGTTTATACTTATTATTGTTACAAATGCAATATCGTTAAGTAACTTAATAAACCATAATAGCAAGTAATAACAATATACAGAGGCACCTAGTGAAAAATATCAACCTCAACGTATTACATAATACCCAAATGACAGGCAAGAATCGGACGATGGCCTCCGATTGCAGTTGTGATTTCGACATCTGCATTGATGACCAGCACCGCTGACCCTGCACCCCAGCAGCCGGCATGCAGGTGTCCGATGCAGGGCAGCAAATGTTTTTAAAATTAGATTGCTTCCTCACCTGTCTTCAAAGGTGTTGCCCGCAGGAGGAGCGTCGCTCCATTCATCTGTTATAACCATCTGCATTTGGCTGTTTGGCCGGATGAACACGTGTATTCGCGGTTCATGCACTCGACTACATATATTTGTATTTCTAATAATATCAACATACAAGCAGTTAACATGTATGTGAGTTGTTGAAAAGTCCGTTATGAACTTATGATCACATCACATGGTGCGTTATGATTACAGGACTCCTAGTGCGCAATTATGCATATTAATATAATCATCTCATGCATCTTACTTGATCTTTATGTTTCGGTTTCACCTTCCTCGTCGATTCGATGCGTGTTCATAAAGCAATCATAAAACAAGACAGAACTGAATTAAATCCTCTTCGGCAAACCACTCGAAGAAATAAAGCGCACAGCTTGCTTTCAACTTGCCACATGGCCGCTGAGAAAGAAAGTTACCGAATGCTTTTGATTGTCAATCATTCGAGCAGAATCGATGCATTGAAGCAATTTGAACATCACCTGTGTGCTCGCAATTCCAATGCGCATCTGCGGTGCTATCCCACCTGCCCCAAAGCCCACAACCCGCAGCTTGCACGTGTCAATTTTCCCGCCAAAATACCAGATGGAGCAGCTCTTGAGATGTGGAAATGTCGGCTGGCGTCATTCTCTTTGATCCGAGTAATTGGCGTGGCAGATGGAAGCGGGGAAACGGCTGGTGTGCGGCTAACACTGCCTTCTGGTGTGATTATTAAATGGACGTGCATATGGTACCCCGGTCCTTGAGGGACGTCGCTCTTATCAACAAACCATGCAGTGCGCTCTTTCACACTGACTTATTGAATTCTGCGAATGCTTCCCTTCGTCTGCGCTTTGATTGCGCTGATAACGTGTGCCACTGGGTGAGCTGCTGTTGCCCAAAACCCAATCGTGAGAGGGAAGGGGGGGGGGGGGGTTGTGTCATCAATTTGAAATTGAAAACTCTGGGATGGTGGGAGCTCAATTGTGGAGTTTCATATTTTTCTCTTACTCCGCAACACGTTGCCCAACCCAGAATCGTGAGATCTCAGCTAGGAGTGGTCCCATATGGGTACATTTAGCATGGAGATTACTCGCATGGAATATAACCAGGCTGTATATGTATACATATTCATGTGACGATAACATGATGACGAATGCATCCGAATTCCGGATCAAACAAAGGAATAAAACAGATGAACAGCAGCAGCAGCAGCAGCATCTGTGGGCACTTGGTACAATCGACGCACGAACTGGGTCTCCTTGGCAACTCGTCTCCTTGCGAGCATCTGGCGTTGCTAATGGCGACAGCTGACGAACATCAGCGTCTGTTCTCAAAGGGATTGAGAGAGGCATCTGTCCCTCAGCCTGGACCTGCAGGTGGATTCGAATATTCAAACCGGGTTCGGACTGCAGCTGGCAACAACAGAGCTCACTGTCTCCTCACTCCACACGTGTTGTTCAGCCCTGAATGGCTCCAATGTTTAGTCAGAACGAACACAACAGCATCTCTGTAGTTCGCATGCTGTGAAGGTGTACGTTGTTCTCTCTCGCTTCCGTCTGCTATACGTTACTGGGGTGTTTTTAATAGATTTTATTTCAAGTCTAAATATTTTTGTTGTACAAATTAAAGAGCGCACTTAACCCAGGTGTGAATTTCGGTTAGTGTACCACATGCATGTAGGTGTATATAGTATATATAAATTATTATGGTATACAATAGTCAGTTGTCCATGACATGCTGGCATGGAACTGAAGTGTGTTACTTTATGCTGTGACATAACAACAATGGTGGTGCGATTACGGAATAAAGTGCAATCATGGGACATGTACAAGCAGTTCCACTGTTGCATAGCAACAGCATAAGCTATGATAACAACAGCGTGGCAATTCCAGGCACTGTAATGTTTATCCATGTTTACACTGCATCAATATCATTATCTACATATTATGTCATCCGATTATTCCCTTTTTTTATACGCCTCGTGAGAATATTGCTGTTCCTGCATGGGATACAATTACGTCATCTGGCACCTCATATACATCGTGTCGCTGTTGTAATACATGTCAGCTGTACGTCAGGATGTTGTAGTGTAAAATCAGTAAATACATCCGTTGCCTAGTGGGTGTTTCTATGCCCGATCACCTGGCTGCACTTATGCACCCGTGTCCATGCTATTTCTACGCGTATTCTCAATCCTCAGTATTGATAGGCCGAGTGATCATGGATCTCACGTCGTTCCGTCTGGCAGTCACTGAGCTATGCATTCCATATATAGTATTGAATATCTCACAAGCTCTCAGATCAAAGGGTCGTAATTGGACAGAGTACACCAACTACTACAACATTATTACGTAATGTTATGAGCGTGAATGAATCCTAAAAATATGATCTTTTGATGTCTTCATTCGATCTGAGGGAGCATGCCGTTCAAGTACGCGATAAACGTACCGAAAGAGGCATTTGATTGAAGCCCTTCATCAGAACTCGAGAGCTCCTTATCGCTTACTTAACGAACGTATTAATTATCCATGACGTGCGTAGCACCAATTAGACACCTGTGGGCTAATTAGTGAGTGATACAGGAGATAAGCTAATTGTCTCTCACTTGTGCTGCGCTTTTAACTATTTATACGTCGCTAATTATGTAGTGTAACCATAGCAACGCTGTAGGTGCGGAGGCCACGTGATATTGGAGTGAAATGCTCCAGTTACTACAGAACTATTAATACCATTCGTAAAACGGAAGTCGTTTGTAAAGCGGAAGTGAGTATACACCTCAATCACCTGATAAAACACCTGCGGTATTTGTAGAATCTAATAAATTAAGACAAATTTGTTGGATGTAAACAAAATCGGGAAGAAACCCCAATATGAAAAGTTATATTTAGGAAAAATCACGAAACGAAGTTTCTCATTTTGATAAAAGAAACAGAAAAACATAGTAAATTTATTCATTCAGCATTTTGACTAAAAGAACACACACGCGAGTTAACACACACATTTCGCAATGGTTCATGGCATGCACAACAAAGGAGCACCCTCGAGCCCAGGTGTTCCAATCAAGGCATTTGCAAAGGTCTTTCGGCCACAAAGGTAAGGGCAGCGATCCGTAAGAAGCTGCAACGGTCAAACGGCGATTCTTCCCCTGCAGGTGGCTCAACCCGTTTTCCCGCCATTTCCCCGTAACATTAGCCGCGCAATCGCCATGGCAACGTAGGAATTCACAACAGGGGTGAGACAACAGACCATCAGGCATCAAGCGGTACCACAGGTGCACGCTGCAGGCGGTCGTGCTAGATGTAGTACGTCATCGGGCTGTCAGTGTTGCAGGCATAAAAGGCGGCCAAATATTCGCTTCTCTTTTTTCCACGGTTCTCTGAAATGGGAGGATAAGATAACATATGATGGATTCGCACACAGCTGGTTCTATCGGCAGTTGAAGTTAATCAAGAAAAGTTGTAAGAAGCAACCGAACAGGTGCAGTGCGCTCACCTTACTTGACGCGGCGATAGATGCTTCAGACCATCAGCAGTTAGCCGGGGGACATTCCGCTTTGATTTCTCGATGCTGCAATAAGAAGAGAAGAAATTGATGATGCACTTCACGTAGTTACGTAATCACAAAATCAATCACAGGTGTCTGAACGTGCATTGCGTAACTCAAGAGCAAGTAAACTCAACGCCACTCACGACCGATTGTATATATTGACCGAGTGATTAAACACGCGTAATTTGATCTTGCGGCTGCTTCATCGCTCCCAGGTAAAAACGCTGATTGAAACATGACTCGGCTTGCACCTGCACGCCGCTCGTCAAACAACAAGCCTGGCGTGGGAATAGTTCTTGTACACACACTTGGCATTCAAAATCATTAACTGCTGGGTATCTGTCCCCTGGGATAATTGTGGGAGCAGGTGCTTGACACGTTAACGATCAGAGAGTACTGCAGGATGCACAAACTCCCATCGGGGAAAACCAGGAGTGCATGTTATGAATGCCAGACTCGGAATGCTGTGATACTTCGAGTATCTTGACGTCACGATCTAGCTACTACCGTATCCATCACTGGATACATCACAGCCTGAGAAGTGTCAACACTGCAGCGCCAAATATTCATGTGTGTGAACCAAGAACCACCGTTTGAAATCAACACTTGCAATACCATTCAAACACGCACGGTGCGTAAGCCATTAATACACGTACATGCAGTGGAGAAACCCCACTGCGTCGAAATTAACGGCGTGAAGAACTCACCGATTTGTTGATTGCGGCAGATTCGCCGAGAGGTTTACGCTCAGCTTGGGCAGCCAGCTCCTTCATCAGGAAGACAGGGATGGGGTTGGAGTCTAGAGTTCCTTCCAGATCAAGGATGTAGTCGATGACATGCTGGAGGAGTTGAACTTTGGAGACTTTCTTCTCCTGTGGGAGGCTGGGAACGAGGTCTTGCAGTTTGAGGAAGCAGGCTTGCATTTCTGCCTCTTGGTTTTCCGGGTATCTCTTGGAGATGCGTCCGTCGTGGACTCCGTGAAGAGAGATGCAAGGAACTTTGGTTTGTGATTTCATGTTGGTTTTATTTCTGGTTGACGCGAGATGTGGTTGAAGATATTCCGTTGCTGCTCACAGGAATGCGATCGCTAAAATGCTGATTTGTTATGAGCGCAGTGCTGTATTTATAGGCGCGCGTCTGAGCGGGTCATAAGCCCCGCCCACTGCTCATGAATATTCATCCAAATTCCCGGTTGCGAGGAAAAATGCGGACGTTGTGACACGTGAATGCATAAGAATGAAGGAATCTTCAGATTTTGAAGGGAAAGTTATGTCATTTTGAAATACTGTTAGCTTTAATGGTGCTGTGTGCTACGCTAACCCATTGAGCGTACAGACTGCACACCACCAGTCATGGTGTGTGTAATTTAGTAGTTTAATGTGCAACTTTTTGTATTAAGTCTCTTAAACAATACGAGTCGATGACGTGTAGTTAAGGTATTTATGTTGTTGCCAAGTGAACGACTGTTGACAAACTAAAATAAAGATCTCGCAGAGATATAAGCCGATTTTAAATTCCCGTCTTGTGAGATTAATATTATGCACATGAAATGCTGTACTTCAGTAACAATCTAACACGTTTTCACGAATGAATTTTGAAGAAAACACTGTTCAAAACTTTGCTATAATTGTTTTACAAAAAAAAAACCCTCTTTGTCATGCGAAAATAACAAAACCCGAGTAAAACGCATAAAAACTTCCTCAACAAAAATAAATTCAACCACGTGATAAAAAATAGTGTTGAGCGTACAGTGGTAAACACACGTGTAAGAAATATAAATGCGATTTCAGTGATTCGCGCATACCGCGGTCTACTCGCTCTCACGGCAAGGTGTGAGAGGGCATTGTCAAGCGCAGTCTCGCTGGCGCCAGTCGCCCCTTCGCCTTTTGATATGAAGTGATTGAGACGGCGTGATAGCCTTCCACAGGTGGGCCGTAGACACAGCGGCGTCTCTGCGTTTACTTATGCTCGACTGAGCAAATAGCTGGCTCGCAGCCTTTAACGCTCTGCTGAAAGGCTTCAGATTACCTTGGTGCGCACCTGGGCTGACGAGAGTGGCCTCTAGGGGTTGAGGTAAAGAGGTATGATGTGAATGACCTTAATTATAGCCCAACTAGAGGTTGTAATTAAAACCATGGTTTCACTTTACACTGAACCAACAGGTGACTACACTTGAAATGTGAACATCTCTTTGAGCAAAAGTTAACAAAAGTAATTAAATAAGACTTTTAAATTGAACGTTTTGTCAGGTGCTCACGCGGAAGTTCGAGAGTTTTAAAAAGTTTGGCATTTTTACAACTGTTCAATCGCAACGTGAGGAGTTTGTGTATATTTTTTTTATTGTTTATTCCACCTGATAAAATATATAATCACACTTAACACCTCCGCCCGCAGGTGCTCGGCTTCAGAAATCTGAGTTCTCCTCAGATCTCTTTCATTAAACTTCTGATCCGCAGACTGACTGGCGCCGTTAACCAGCCATGAATAGCTGACGTCACGATCTCGGCGCCAGTGTGTCGCCTGCTATGCCCTAAAGTGGCTGCGGTCTCCGCTATATTTGACAGCGGAGGCATGTCACTACACGACAATGTGTAAACTTCTGAAGAGGCAGGCGATCATGCACTTGTTGCGGCGTTCCACAGGTGGCATATCTTATCTCGTGCGAGATTATCGGGTTACATAAGCTGTGAAGGCGTCAAGGGAACTGTGCATACTGTTATGTAATCACGTGTACGACACTGAGGCTTCGGCATTCGTGATATTTAGTATTTACACCTTTACAGCGTCACGCTATTTATGCTCACAAGCCGTAATAATTGGCTGAGTGGCTAACTGTAGCCGGCTGGCTAACGGCTAACTGGATGAATTATCTCTTCTCTTTTCTAATGAGATCCCTTACGTAACTACGCCATCCCGTTTTGACTTATAAATCACAATGTACGATTGCGCAATGATGAATAGAGAGCGCCTTTGATCTTTATCGGGCCTTATCAGAGATGTGAGTGTTATCACACCAGATGTATCGACGATCAATACTTGCCACAAATCAGCAAATATTTTTCGTCGGCGCCTCTTCCGGACCTGCGGGAAAACCCAGTATCCACTGGAACGTATCTCCGGTCTCAATGTCAAGTCACACGCGCGAATTGTGCTGAGGTCATCAATACGATTAATCGGTTATGTCATGCACTATTTTAGTATCATACTGATGCGTCACATATAAAGGAAGAATTACTCCAGACGTTATATGGAAATTGGAAAACAATAAAATCCCGAACGACTTCAGTTCAATGACGCATGCGCATCAGGTGCATGAAGTTAATTAAGTCACGATCAAGTCTACGAACGGTTGTCTTCAAGGTTTCCACACAAATATAACTTTACGCGTGAAATATAATGCAGATCACAACTTCACAACTATCACACCAATTTTCTCAAATGTTCCCAACATTTTATTTTTTTATTTTTTGAAATTTAAAAGTTAGTAACTTTTAAGTGAGTTCTGACTTGCGTATCTGTCTACATGTCATAATGTATATTGTGCAATAAGCGCTTAATGACTTTCCGACTTTTTATTTCTTTTTCTTCACGTGCAACATTCCTGTGTTTACTTTTTTTCCAGCAATCGTTGTCGATCAGCTGCTGTGAATAATATCACGTCCTCACCAAGTATGACTAAGGCTGAAAAATAATAACGTGAAATATCATTGTTGCGTGCGAAGCGAATACCTTAGTGCATATATCACGTGGTCTACCAGCTGCTGTGTGGTCGTATGGTTGACACATGTATCCACTCAACTGGTTCATTAACTGAATAATTAACAACTCTCATCGGTTATCTCTATTTATCATTTTCTTCAGTTCCTACTGATAAAACTAGCGCAATTATTATGGTACCTTTCACGGTATAATTTGAGTAATGCATGCATCGATATGTATGTATTTGTGGCGTGAGACCAACGAGTTGATACTGGCTGCAAGCCCATGCATTATTCATCTTGTGTTATAACAGGTACTAGTCATTTCGCCCGAATGCCATTTCTCCCGAATGCCATCTCGCCCGAATGCCAACTTGTCGGGTCATTTCGCCTTAGTTACCGTTATAACTACACTGATTCATATTACGCTTAATCAACAGATATATCAAGTGAATCAGCAAGGAATATGGAGACACATTCGTTGTAACAAATCTCAATCTGATTCTTTAATTACCCATTAATTAGTATTAAATTCTCGGAAAGAAAATCCGTTATTCTTGACCTAGAGTCTACACTATACGACACTACTGTTATATTCCGGACTTTGAATGGTCCAACCAGTCACGTGCTAATTTGAAGGCACGATTCAAATGGCATAATAGTTATAATGACATCCTGTCCCCGTATGCAATAACGGGAGCCCGAGGCAATAGATTGCCGCGATTCAAATTGAGGTCATTAACTCTGCGTGATCATTTCAGGCGAGCAGTGCAGGAATGTTGACACACCTGCAAATACGCCATGACGTCACAACCAGATCGTGTCAGAGAGCTCGCCGTGAAAACAGCTTCAGGAAAAATGTCACGTCACCAACGGAGATAATGAGTGCGTTGGTTCGATGAGATCTCGTCTGCAAATCTCGACGTGAACCAATGAATGTTGTGCGATTTCCGATGATTATGATCTTGAGGTAGTGGGAATTATTATACCTCCTGGGCATATGCTGTCTGTATATTGAATTTACTAACCTATGTATATCGTAAAGGTCCATAAAGTATGCTGCACGAATCTCTGCCATAGAGCATGGTTACAATTGTATAACATGCCCTGTTCAAGGTGATTATACCCCAACCAGATTTGGTGCATACCTTCGTTAGGTTATATCGATCAATTTTGGAAGTGGCGCCCAAAAAATAATTTCCGAAACTGTCCAATTAAGTCACATGCTATCATTTCGCCTTTATATTGATCCAGAAAACCTTAGAAACGATACCAATATTTGGACAGGTGTGCTCATTAAGTAAAACATTGATTCGAAGGTGTGCCACGATTTTTGTTTTAGCAACATTTCCAAACTAGATAGGCATGCCCTAAGGTACACGCATGCGCACCAAATATGACGCATTTCCACGTGATAGCGATATACATTGTATACACATGCTAATTACATTTAATCCCTTGTAATTAAATAAACACATCTTTGAAGTGTTCAACATTGATTTTATTGTATTTAGCGACCTCGTAAATCCTGGAAATGATACCAATATTGTCTTTTTGTGACCAATATATTATAGGGGACGTATTTTGACAGGTGTGCAAAAATGTCCGGACCTCTCAAATTATTTGCTTGATCTTAACATTTCACGACAAAAGGCTTACACATCGGTATTTAAATTATGTTGACATTTCCGGATAATTTCACACCTGTAATTAATTAGACCCTGCCATAAACTTTACAGGTAAACATATTAGTATATTTAATGTCATTTCTGGTCATGTTTGATCTCCATTTTGACATACTGGTTACTTATATATCTGGAGGGTAAACAACCTATGGTGTAATCAAAATAACTAATTAACATCACAAAAAATACATTTCCTGACATAAGATTTCGGTGAACTATATTTTTTTTCCTCCGTTAGCACCCCGAAACCATTTCCATTAGCACCTTGGTATGGTTAATATGCGAGAACTATGTACCACAAAGCTACAGTAGCCTGCACGGATGATTTAGGGTGACTGCCACATGGACCAGTTGCTATCTGCTGATATTATTTGTGGACTACTGCCACCGTCTGATGGTCCACAACTACTATCATCAAGGAGGATTGAGGATTGGATTGTGCAACAGTTCGGTTTTGGTGGTCTATTGTATGGGGGTTGCATTTTGTTAGCGAATCGGAAACCCGCGTAGGCAGATTAGGTGCATAGATTAGGTGCATAGATTAGGTGCATAAATTAGGTGCATAGATTAGGTGCATATATTAGGTGCATAGATTAGGTGCATAGAATAGGTGCATAGATTAGGTGAATGAATTAGGTGTATAAATTAGGTGCATAGATTAGGTGCATAGATTAGGTGCATAGATTAGGTGCATAGAATAGGTGCATAGAATTAGGTGCATAAATTAGGTGCATAGATTAGGTGCATAGAATAGGTGCATAGTTTAGGTGCATAAATTAGGTGTATAAATTAGGTGCATAGATTAGGTGCAAAGATTAGATGCATAGATTAAGTGCATAGAATAGGTGCATAGAATAGGTGCATAAATTAGGTGCAATGATTAGGTGCATAGATTAGGTGCATATATTAGGTACATAAATTAAGTGCATACATTAGGTGCATATATTAGGTGCATATATTAGGTGCATGAATTAGGTGCATAAATTAGGTGCATAAATTAGGTGGGGGTCGAGGTCCCGGGTTCGAAACTCGATCAGGCCACGGGCGTTATGATTGTGAATTACAATTGTAATTCTTCGGTGACTCTGCAGTGCTGCCCAACTGCGTAACAAGGCGGGGCGCTGTGTACTACTGTCTATGGTGGTATGCAGGATAAAGAACCCTTGGATTATCGATAAG
>KB312299.1:0-32564 GCA_000328365.1 Capitella teleta | reverse complement strand
ACAAAATCGTAATGTCAGAACCGAGACTTTTAAAGCATCTTTTTTTAAATCGCATCTGTCATCTAGGGAATATTTTACCTGCTTTTATTGGAGATTTGCCAACTGTTTCTGTTTTTAAAGATCGTTTGATTGTCTTTTGCTTTTCCAAACTTGAGTTGTTTTACGATGTTTTTAATTCTTGCACTATTACTTCTATTTGTCGTTGCACATGGTATAATCATGTTACTTGATCTTCGTTATTTTATTTTGTCAACTTATTTTATCGCTGTCATGTGTTGATTATTTATAGGCGGTGTATTTTTATCAATCACACTTGGTTTTTATGCCATTAATTTCAAAAAAAAAAAAAAAAAAAAAAAAAATACTTACTAGGATGGATATTCGTAGGTCACATTGCCCTAGGGTGCAAAGTCCGCTGCCTTGGATTTGAGTCTAGAGACAATAAAAATGGTACAGAGTATATAGGTATGATATACAGGTAAATTGCAGGGAATGGTGGTCCGTATCATTCCTATCATTCTCGCTTAATTAATGATCTTAATGTTTCAAAAGCTTTATCTCGTAATCTACATGCTTACAGGTGACAAGGTGCAAGAGTTAGTTTAATTTTCTGGAGCGTCAGGCTTTATTTATCTCTGTGTAATTGCTGTGGTGAACATGGGACTTATTTTTCAGAAAGAACGTGATTTATAAAATCACTTGAGAGATAAACAAATATGGTTTCTTAGATAAGCATTTTTTGTGTGTGGAAAAACCCATCCACAATTGTTAAACATTTTCTTTAAACCACTTTATGGAATCTATTCGTACTGTCATTCTACTTTCAAAGATTGGACAGAACAGGTAGTGTGAGTATCTTAGCTCATTTTACTACATTTATCACAATTGTTTCGTATCGGTCAATGGTTATCAATAAACATGTATATATGTGTGAGATGATTTGACATTGCTTCTGAATGAAGGTTGCGGGTGAATCACTGAGGAATTATCTGAAATTTATTGCAATCATTGACGTTTGTATAAAAAAGAAGTGAACCAAAGATCGAGTATTATGCAACACCTGTTCTGATTGGCTGTTTATTCGAACATCTTTCCATTCACGCGTTTTTAAATTATTGTTGCTTTTGTGTGAGAAAATGAGAGTTCCAATGACTTTCGTGTGAGAGAATGAGAGTTGACTTTGTGTGATGCCGGCTTTGTGTAGTGGTGTCACGAGATCTAATGTTGTGATGGAATGAATCAGAACTCAAAGGCTCTAAATAAATCGACAAAGATGCTAGACAGTATTTTGTTATTGTACATGTCGAATCAGTCAGTTCATTTGCTGCCTGATCGATTGGGCGTTCATGTTTTTGCTTTGTTTTCTCTTCCAAATCCGAATTACCTATACAATTAGGTGCAAATGGTTGGTTTCAAAGTGACCATTGAGTCATTTCAAGAATAATACCTCAGTTATATCATGTATTTTATATTCTTTCACATTATAGATATCGCTGGTAGTATGGCTATAATTGCAAAGTTCTACGTGAATAATTGGAAACTGAATACATAACTTCGGAGCAATATGCCACCAGCGGATATAGCAGGAGCATAAGCGAACGATATTGGGTTTAATTTGGTCTTTTATTTATATTTATTAAACTGCGTGCATGTACAATTGTACATTAATGAACGAGAAAGATAAAGCGGCTGCTTTCAACTCCTCTTGAATGATACGGACCCCGGAACGATCAATCACTCAGTGGTTCGTTCTCATGGTTCCATGAGCAGCAACATGTCTTGTTACGCTGTTGGCTAGCATTGTATATGTTTTGGTATATGTCGAGGAAAACCTTTAATCATGATTCATTCCTTAAAAAGATTAGCAGAATCTTCTTTCTCAAGCGTTGCTAATATCATTGAACCAACGCATCTAAAATGCTATCTGTAGTGATACAAATACATGTAATATGCATAGAAAATAAATATTATATTTTGTCAATCGCTTTTCAGATTAGAACAAAATGGCACACAAGTTCAAGTACTTGTGCAGTTTCTACTCACGTGACAACAAAGCTCCCAGACAGAGAAATTTCATTGATAAATTTGAACGTGACATCCAGCGATATGAAGAGAAACACAAACCAAGCCGAAAGTACCTCATCTGCACTGATTGGGAAAGCAGCACTAAAAAGAGGGACAAGTTTTTCAAAGATCAATGTGAGAGTTCAGAGAAAGTAATCTTTTTGTATGATGGAGAAGAAGAGAAGGATGCTGATTTCAAGTACTACGAGGACAAAGCAGTTGGCCTCCACCGCACCATGAAGACGCACTTCGTCCCCATAGCACTGGCTGACATCCCAGATACCTATTTTTCAGACAGGGGGCTCCCAGAATTCCATCCAATAAAGTTTGGTGTTGGGAATGATGCCGCTTGCTGGAAGCGTCTCAGGGAGGAAATACTTCCAGAGGTTGTCAGGGAGCAAGACATGGATGGACCAAGAATATCGCCACAGGGTAAGAAGATTTGAGTTATTATTGAGCAATAAGGTCGTATTTTACTGTTGATTATTCAGTTTTGTAGAGCGATAATTGTTTTGTTCTACTGCATTTATTGCTTCGAAACAACAGCCGAATACATTTGTTATTAAAAGTCAACACAAATGAAAAATGCCATTTCAGGCCCTGGTTCGGACAAAGGGCATGTACATTTTATTTTTTTGCCATTTGCGGCTTACATAAATTCAATTATTTTGTTTTGCATCCGTTTTTATTGTTGATTGAGTAGGAAGTAGTAGATTAAAATATCTTGTAATTAGTTGTTAACCATATAACTCAAGATATTAATAATTTATCATCCTTTTCTGACTTGAGGTGACAAGGCCAAATCGTTTGTTTTGATCTGTTCCTATAGTAACCGATTTTGGTGTGGTGTTAGGGCGTCATTCGCTGCTCCACTATTTATTTTGTTAACCAAACCAATTTGGCGGGAGAATTAGAACCAAAAAATCATATGCGCTGTTTGTGTCTCCATTATGCAATAAATATGAGGTCAGGAAATAATTATTTTGCTCTGAAATGATTAACTAGTGTGTACACATGTGTTTAGAGAATTTGGGGTTACATGTGTATCGGGCATTAAGTTAGATCTTTATGATCTTTGCAGCTTCTTCAATCGAAAACTTATCAGAAAAGAAAAAGATGGAAAACATATTACAGAAGCATTGGACACAATTGAAAAGTTCCGTCGACATTACAGAGGGAATACTCGATCATTTGTTTCAAGATAAAATTGTGTCCATAACAAGGAAAGAGAAGCTGAATGCAATTGCTACTAAACGAGATAAAACAGGCGCTCTTCTCACACACCTGTTTGATTCAAATGCGGCCAGCATCGGGCGATTCTTTGATCTTTTGGAAAAAGATTATTACTGGCTGTACAAGGAAGTGCGTAAGTACTTGAAATTTGAAGCTACCATAACATTTGATATACTTTTGTAAAAAAATTTCCAGGAAATATTTTTTTTCAAAAAAAATTCCTGTTGCTTTGTTCGTTTTTTAGGAATGTTAAAAAAAAAAGTTTTTTCTATGTCACTCAGTTGGCTTTTTATTATATCCATAGATTACAGTTAATTTAACACAAAACATTGCCCTTAGTGTCGCTCTATAACAAAAATGGATTCCGCCCTTATTTGTGTGACAATCTTTGAATGTCCAAATTTATTCATAACATAATTTAGGGCACATAATATATCCTAAGGTCAAGGTCGTTATGATGATTTTGAGCTCTTTTCGCCATATAAGGCATTATATCCATAGATTACAGTTAAAAAAACAGAAAACATTGCTCTTATAGTCTGATTGATCTGTAACAATAATTCTTTGTGCACTTTTTGTGTGTGACAATCTGTGAATGTCCAAATATGGTCATAACTTAATTTAACCGTAAAACGTTATGGTTTTCTTTCTGCGTGCAATTAGTATTCGTTTTTCGTTCTTGTTGTAGCACATACCCAAGTCTGGGTCAGCTACCAATTCTATGTATTGTTACCTTTTTTGGAAATAATAAAATTGTCTCTCTCTCTCTCTTGCATTATAGGCCTAATCTCAAACCAATTTCTGATTACTCCCAAAAAAATTCCTGCTCACGTCTCGGACTGTTTTTTTCTATGTACTTGTCTTCTTCAGAGAAGGACATCGATGCCCTTTCTGCTCCTGGTGGTAATTCCTCGTGCAAGGCCAATAAAGACGAAAGGAGAGGAGATGATGATACTCTGGTAAAGAAGCCGACGCAGCAGATTGTGCAGCAGGATATGACTCTTCCTATGCAGCAGGTACACATAAAGGAGCCTTAATGGTAACATTACACTCCAAATATTGGATATTATGGACCCGCTCTCTTCTGCATGCCAATGAGGGCCTTTCATGCAAAGCTTTATTGTATTGCGCTGCCAATTTTTGACATATGTGACCCTTGTCTTTTTCAAGCATGGCGAGCAATTAGGACTTAGGCTTGCGCTTCCCACAGAGGCTACCTGGTCATACCCCTTGGAGAAGGAACACTTGGTGCCTCTGTCCACGAGATAACACTCATGGCTGCGGGATGTTGCACCAAATTTAGTGGCTAATGAAGAAAGCCCCAATTCATCTACGTGATGAATGCCACCATGTAAAATTATAAATTAAGCCACAATGAGAAATCTCCACATACTGTTGATAGACTTATGAATCACCCTGTATGTGTAAAATGCTTAAAGTTGTGTGCTAACTTTAAACATGCTTCAGAGCTGCTCCGACCACTCAGTTGACCAGCTGATAATGGTTGTCTCAGCCAGGTGGTCTTTCTTAAGGGGGTGGATTGATATGTCATTGACTAATTTTTGTTTCTTTTTCTTTCATGTCTATAGATGTCATTGAAAGATCTAGGAATTAACACAAGAGGACCAAAATCGGTAACTAAGACTTTTTTTTCATCACAACGCATAAGTAAACATAAGCAACAGTCTGTTGATGAAAGCATACTAATGACAAGAGTCACAGCTGAAAACATTGAACTTACACGTAAGGTTTTAAACCAGTCTTAAAAATTTGATTAGATTGGACGAAAACAATGATGCAGCCTAAAAAATGGTCCCTGGACATTGACTGCTTGGTTCGCACATAATGGTATGTGATGGGTGGTCAACAACGAGACATGTGGAATGTACTCATTGCTCGAACAAAGTGGGAGCGTTTGGTTCTCAGTGCAGAGTCACAGAGGCCTTGTAAGTTGTGTGATGCACAGAATACGTGGATAATAAAGCTCCAATGCCTGCAGAATAAAGCGTGGGACGTCTGTGGTGGTGTACAGATTCAGGCTTTACACGGAGTAGAGGGCAGGGGGAGGAAGAACAAACATAAGGAAGTATGGAAGGGTGAAGGAAGGATACATGGGAGGTGGAGAGGAGGACAGAAGTGATGGAAGGGGAGTTATTTTAGTAATCTAATCTACGGAAGGGCTGCTGCAACTTCTCTTTTTTCCTTTCTTTCTCTCTATCTGCTGTTAAAAATTGAACATTATTACACTTTGAACTTTGAATGGGGCACGATGACTTTAGGTCTCACCTCTTCTTTTCTTTTGTTCACAATGCTATATTTTTAATTTATCCATGTCCTTCTGTGCCTCTCTCTGCTGTATTTCATCCTTACTCATTGTGAATAAAATTATTTCATTCTCAGAAAATAAAACATAAATATAAAATAAGCATATTTTTACATTTTTTTTTTCATTGATTGCTAACCCTTTTTTTTTGCTAGATGCTTCAGCATGATTTTGGAACATTCCGGGACACTGGCTGCAAATTATATCAGTTGCGCTATTAGCTATCCTTTTTTCATAATCTATTTTTTTTTCAGACGAGTTCCCAAGGAAATACACTTGCACAACCAAATAACCTCTCTACATCACCTGCCATGAGTTTGATGAGACAGGTAAATTCCGATTGTGGGGAAGATTCTCCTGATGTAAATCTTCAAAACCCGACTACTTCCATGCTTCCAATACAAGATAGCCAAGATACAGGGTGAGAGGTGCACATTGGCACTTTTCTCAAATAATTCTAAATCATTTTCTTGCCAACAGATTCCCCCTTGATTTTTCCATCAAAGTAAAACGGGGAAATGTTGTGGCTCCCATGATCGAATATTTCATGGATGTGAAGCAGACGCAGAGATTTGTGGGCAAAGAAATTGAAGGGGTATTCGAAGGGGAAGAAGGTCAAGGAAGTGGGGTTCTTCGCGAAATTCTCTCTCAATTCTGGGAGGAATTTTTCTTAAAATTTGGTGTTGGCAGAGAGGAGAAAGTTCCTGTCATTTCTATCAATCTCTCCAATAAAAAATGGCAGAGTGTCGGTAACATTCTCAGATTTGGTTTTGGCTATCAGCCGACAGCCGAGGAGCCTCCCTGGTATTTCTTCCCTCAACAGCTGTGCTTGGCATCAGTCATTGACGCCGTCCACAAGGATAGCATTTCAAACAAAATCAAAGAAAACAATGATGTCCCGGAGAAGAAGATTCTGTTGGAGAGCTTCTACGCATACGTTGGACTCCAAACTGCTGAGGATATCCGGAACATTGCTACTGATCTTCCCTCAGTCGACGACACTGAATGGGAAACCATCAATGACACATTGCAGGATCTATTTGAAATGCCTGATTTTGTGAATGCCGATAATTTCCACGTGAAAATCGCTGAATTGGCTCAGGTTTACCTGCTTCAAACGTCCAAAACTCCTCTAGCGTATATGAAGTTGAGTACGTGGAAGAATTCGTTCCCTGATCAGTTTGGATCCATTGCAAGTATTTGTAAAATGTACAAGGAATTTCAACCAACAGGAAATAAAGTCATCAAAGTCCTGAAAGTACCAGAACAGGACAGTAAAAAAAAGCAACAGGCTGTAAAAGACCTGCGCAACTGCATTCGAAATTTTTCGACAGAACATCTCCGCGATTTTCTTTGTTTTGTTACTGGCTCTCCTTTAATGCCCAAGGAGATTAACGTAGAGTTTTTGGAAGATGATAGATATCCCTTTAAAGCCACCACCTGCAGTTATCTCTTTTACATTCCCGTTGGTTGGCCGTTCAATAAATTTCAGGGAAAGCTCGAATCAATTATAACCGACAAGAAAATTGGGGTTGGGTTGTTTGGTTCTGTCTAGGCATTGTGTCATTTTAAACCGCCTTTATAAATCACGTAATTATATATTCAAGAATTTGTGTGATATTCGCATTCATGATTATGTTTACTCTTAACAGTTGCTTCTTTTTTAGTACGATATTGGTATGTAACATATACGTATACGCAACTTTAATTTTGGAGAAGCTATTTTTTTGATTTTTTTGATTTATTTTTATTATTATTATTATTTTTTTTTCTGCTCATTTTATACCACTTGTGTGTTTGAATAAAGATATGTATTATTATTAAATAGCATTTTTTATATATCTGATAATATTTGTTTTCTCTTTCTCTCACTAAGTCAAATTTTAACCAACTACAGGTGAAATAGGTTGGTCATAAAATTCAACAAAGGACCTAGCAGCAAAAAGATCACAGTTTTTATTTATTCACTTGTATAATTACTGTAGAACTTCAGTGTTACTCAATGGCGTCATTTTCCACTCGCTTCAGATATAGTAGTCCAACGCTCTCAAAGTTTACGCTGTGTCGTTTGAATAGCACCTACTGACCCAAGAGGTTATTTTCAATTAATGGGGGTTTTTCAACCTCGCATAAACTGCTACAAAAGTGCGCTTTTCTCTGATAATGCGCATGAGATTCCAAAAATAATTACGGTTCATGGTTGGAGTGGCCTATTCCTGTAGCGTATTTATTCGTATCCAAAAGATACACACAATGACAATAATTGTCCCACATGGCTAAAATTAGCGTCAAGTTGAGCGCATCTGACCACTGGTCTATAAATTAGTTAGCACTAATTACTTCCATTCTTTTAAAATCAAAAATATGGTTTTCATCAACAATTTCCATAATGTTCGAGCGACATTTCGAGGGTGGAGGAGGAAAAATCTCTGTTACATATCAGCTTGAAAATTTGCTTAAAAGTGACTTACTTACATTGGAATAAACTAGGGAACTCTATCTGAAACGGTTAGGGAGATACCAACGATACACCAGGGTATCTCAGCAATTTTGGCTACTTATTTCGGTGCCTTTACATAAAGGATGCTACTATAGCAGCTGCATTTTCTAGTGTGGAAGGCATATCTTCCATTAATCAAGTATGAAATTCCAGATATCTCAACAATGAAAGTATAATATTAAATATGGCATCAGGAATGAGAGATCATCTATCTCTGTCATTGGCCACGATTTGTGAGACACCATGTATTATACCAGTTCTGCACTCAAAACAAGCCCCACTTCCCACGCGCCCTGCACCTCTGCTCAATTGACTCAATTTGCCAGCACAATTTCCTCACCATGACAATTCTTGTTATTGATTGTCATCGGTTCATTACTCCTAAACACCTGTTAAAATTGCGCATGTCGTTAATCACATTAAACTTTTCATCTGGCGCCCATATCCCACAACACGATCTGCATTGTGGGGGTGTATGCATGCGTGGCTTTCGCCATCGTAGCAGCTGCTTTATGCGAAGGAAACGTTCAAATATTGTCTGGTTGTAGGTTCATTGTTTCCCTATCAATGACATGCCATGTCACTCACGTACGCAATCCAATAATGTCAATTTGAACAATGCTCTACGTCCTTTGTTTAATCACACAAATGTTAAATAGCTGTGCAAATTTTTCAATTTTTCTATTTGAGTGTTGACTGAGCAAAGATTAATTTCCAGTGATTTGTCAGATGTAAAATTAAATCTCTTTCATTGCATTCCTCTATCATGCCTCGAAGGAACAATTGAGGTGCAGAGTTGCAAGCCCAGGAGTCCCACAAGGCATTATTATAGTTGTAATAGTTAAGTTATAATTCGACATACTAGTAGTTCCTCGGTGCCTGCTTCCCAAGTACATAACAAGCGCTGTATCTTACTGTCTATGGTAGCATACAAGATGAGTACCCCTTGAAAGAGGCACTGGCTAGCTCACTCTGCTTGACAGGCTGACTGTAATGCTATTTGATGACCGTGGAGGTACCGGGTTCGAGACCCGATCAGACCACTGGCGTTCGGTGACCCTGCTGCCCAACTACGTAACAATTAAGGCAATACGTTGTGTAATACTGTCTACGGAGATATGTATGATAAAGAACCATTGGGATTTATCAATAATTGTAGCCGGTCCCGGGCTCCTGTTCTGGCGCTCATATCACCCGAACGGGTTAGGCGAATGGTTTGATAATTAATGCCTGAATGGACTGGACCAGCAGGTGTGGGAGCCGTTTGAATAGAAAATGACCAACCTTATTGCACTCAGTCCAGTCAGAGACATTGATCTCGAATGTGTGATGCAATAGTAATTATGACAGGATTACCTGTCATGCAGGTAATAGGACAGAAATGATGAGGTAACAGAAATTGCGCAGAGATATCACGTACTCGTAAGATCATCGATTACCGAGAAAAATAAAACGACATCACAGAATCCAGCTACAGGGTGCGGCCTTCTTGAAATATTTTGTTATTTTTTGCTAAATTTAAATCGATTTTGTCTTCTTCATATTCTAGGATCCTTCCATACACCGAACGTGATTCAGAAGTCAATAAAATTATCAATCATGACAATGGACTGATCAGAATTGTGAGATAAAATACACATTGGAAAATATGTAATATTGTAATCAATCAATTAATATTGTGATGTTAATGGGCGTTGCTGACTTACCTGGAAGGTCATAAACGTTTCAAGGTGAGTTTGTAAGAAGCACGCACGCACACAATAAAAACAGGGAGCTGAAAGGTCAGCAGAATATTAAACATGGAGCAAACGAAATACAGCATAGATGCGTAAATGATTGGCTTCATCGCTGGTCAATAAAAGCTATTGGTGATAATGATCAATAATGTTACTTTGTACTCAATCACCAACACTGGAATATTCAATAACAGTACTTCCATATTGATACGTTCAATATTCATCTAGGAGCATAATATAAAAATCTGGGGATCATGTTTATCGACACCAGGAAGTCTTTTGATTATCATCCTCGTTTCACAATCAATCAATCAATCAATCAATCAATCAATCAATCACCGTTTGGAGATGGATTATCACATTTCACACTCCTAAATTTAAATTCAGGACAGCTGTGTTTAAACTGGAGACTAGCGTAATCTTAGAACGTCTGCCATTTGCCAACACAACACATGCAAAAAGTCAAATTGTTCTACGATTTTCTTTGAATTGCAAATACGTATTTTGAATGCAATGATATTGTATGAATATGTACATTACGTTTTATTGTTGTTCTTAACGTGTTGCACCGTGCTATCGTGCGATTTTAGAGACTGACTTTTCGAATCGATTTTGTGGTGGTTTGACAAGTGGTGACAAGTGATGGCCTGCGCCGTAGAAAGTGGGGTGTTAATTCTCGGCATCTTTGGAATGGGGTGGCGCATTGCATGGAGATGAAATTTAAAATTCTTACAAAATAATATCATGACATTGAATACACGAGTTTTGTTCACCGTAGCACAGACAAAGAGAATAACACGTATACAGGATTGAAGTCAATACACACGTATAAACACGGTTTAATTTTGAATAATATCCCTTATTCAGCAATCACTTTATACTCTGATGGTCTAATTTGATTTAGATAGTGACTCCGGGTCTGTGGACCATCACTTGTCTATGCAAATTTTACGCGTTTCTTGTACACGTCACTTGTACGGTGAGATTCAGGAGATGATGCTATATATATGGTTTGCCTATCCTAACGAAAAATCGCCTTTCAACAGTAATAACTTTCTACTTTCCACAAGAATACATCACAAAACACTCATGCTACTCTTATCTAACATCAATAGTTGCTGATTTCTCTAATAAATAAATAAATAAATAAATATCAATTTTTAACTTTCAATAGGACACTGGCGATATTAGCAATTGAAGTACAAACATGAAACTTGGCACATTGATTCATTCGATCATTCAGAGTACAATTCGGTCAACAACACTGTTCGCTCTTATTAAGCAATTAGTTTTCAATTACCCTTTAATGAGCCATAATTTGAAAGTATCATAGTACATGAAATCATACATTTTTCGCATGAGCTGAAAACAGAGATGAAAAATGTGCACAAATTAGCAAATAATCAGCACGAAGCAACAGCAGATAGATCAGCACGAAATAACATATCAGATGCATCAGTACACATGGTCAGTGTTTAGTTTATGAATATTCAGAAGACAACAATTGTTTTATGAATCCACCTCATGTTATCAATAATTTTAATTGCTAATTACATCATAAAACACGATAAATGATCTCAAAATAATTCATTTTGACATCCTACATGATATATTTGGGACAAAGAATTATAATTTGACTTCAAAATGAAGATCGCTGCGCAATGAATCTCAAGTTTTATAGTAATTAACAAAATTTTATGACTTGGTGCAATCATTTACATGACATACATCGTTACTTCAATATTGCCGGAGATATTGGTTTGTCGATTTTGTAATTTTTTGTCAGCCTTTGTTATTATTAAATGATCAATTGGATGAAATAAAATCGAATTTCTACAACAAACGTGGAAGCTTCAATTCATTGGTGACGTCACAGCTTTAAGATAAAATTGTTTCGCATAAATAAAAATCAAACTGATGAGTCGGGCAACACAACCTTTTTAGTTAATAAAAAAAAAAGAAGTAAATATGGTTAATTTCCTGATAAAAATACATAATTATCGGAAGGTAACAATATACATACGAACCATTGCAATTAAAGAGTACACATATACGATTGCCACTAATTATGTCCCTTGAATTAACACGATGCACTACCCATATAATTAAACATCACCATCATTTGGTTCCAACTTTTTACCCCCAACTTATTGCATGATGCCTCAGATTTCGAATCACGCTATTCCGACATCTGTGCGTGCACGCGACGAAGCGTAAACGACGCCCAAATGCGAGCTCATAAATATTCATGAGCTCATCGTGTCGTCACGGGCGGTACACCAAGTATTCTCTCACAGCGTCAGCATGGTTGAGAGATCTGCGCGACAGCAGTCCACTATACATTTGGTCATACATGGATGTGTATATCGAAAATGAGAGTTGGGATGAACACGGATATAGTGGGGCCGATCTTCTGGTAATCTAACCAAACAGATTTGAACCTGATGTCAGCAATAACGAAGGAGAGAGAACTCAGAGAAGTGACAGTGTTGACGATCAGAGCTGCCGCGGAGAAGAGTCAGAGCGAGGCACGCAGCATCCAGGGCAGCAACGATATACTCAAATACGTGGAAATCGAAATGTTTTGAAGAATTCCCTAAGAACGCTGTTTAGTTTTATTTTGACGAATATAAAAGTTGTGTATATAGATTATATAGAACGTAGTAAAATCCACTGACATAATTATTCAGAAATGTTTTGATTTGATTTGGCGATAACAAGCATGCCTGCTTGTTCACGGCTTCGAGCTGCGCAGCGCTGAGCGACGACTGCGCGCTGTGAGGTGACCTTATTAATGCGATATTAAATATCGCATTAATAAGGTCACCTTGGTCACCGGTGTCAAATATTCCCATAAATTTTCTGGGAATATTTGACATAAAATGACGCCGTCAAAAGCCGGAAATACACGATAAAAAGCTTCTCCAACTATATACGGAACATTTTTTTTTCTGGATTTAGCTAGCGCTTTTACCGAAAAATGCTGTTTGTAATAAAAAAGTTGGCTCCCTCATGCAGGGAAAGATAGATGATCAAGTGTAAATGAATTCATAGTATAGGCTGAATACGACCAGTTAACTAAATGTTATTATAAATAGCAGCCAATGAGAAACCACCTGTCATCGGTGTTTGCCTGTGTCATTATATACATTGTATATAACAAGGGAACCAGTGAACACCAATGACGTGCTCACTAAATAACTCTTTCGTGATATTGTATAATTGTTTGGGGCGCCTTTTAGACATTTATCAGCACAAAACGTTTTTTTTTTTTTCTCCACATGGAATATTTATTTGTCTTGTTGTATAAATCCTCATTATGCTTCTTAGCATGTATCATGGTAACGCTAGCCCTTTAACATAGACCCCGTGAGTACAGTAAGAAAATGGCACAAATGAAGAGCGGATGTTTTCACGAAGTCAATGATATGAATAAGATGCATGTGCATGTAGAGCAGTCGGCGAATAATGAGATCCAATCATTGCAATGAGGCACACCAACTCGTGTTTCATGTGGATTGTGATCAAGTTTCTCGAAACCATTGCTTTATGGACCACGGTATGAAATTAAAGAGCTCTCAAAAACCTCTTCAATAGCTGAAGCAATTATAGTGTGAATCAAATGAGGCAGGCAGACACCACCTTGAAATCAATTGACGATTGTAATTGAATCAAGCTTGATTGAGTCTCGAAGCGGCATGAGGTTACAACGATAAGAATTGATCTGCCACAGATGTAAGCCTGCGCTATTAGAGGAAGACTATTTCACAATTGCTCTTTCCATACAAAAATGAGTGAAGCCAAACCCGCTGGTCGTGGATTTTGGATTGTTGTCATATCTGCTGTTGTGACAATTGCAAGTGCAGGATTCTTTCTCCAGTCCCTGCAAGTGAACAGGAATCTCACGTTCCATCCGCCTTATTATGCAAAAAGTGAAGTTGTAATTGACAGTGACCTAGTTGCGAAAGACCAAAAAGATAATTATGTGATACCGAAACCGCAAGTCCAAGGTCAGGAGGTCAATCAACCGGATACATCAATGACGCGAATAGAATCTGTTTTAAATAGCAGTGAATCTCAAAACCAGAAACCGATTCAGTCGACTAAGATGACAATGGATGAGTGGTTAAACAAGTACAAGAATGGTAAGAAACGACCCAATGTACTCTTCATCATGGCAGACGACATGCGGCCAGAGATCAAAGCGCAGGTGCATGACAAGAGTCCATGGCTGGAGCCTAATATGCACACACCTCACCTGGATAAGTTGGCAGGGGATGGAGTGCTCTTCCGGAGGGCGTACTGCCAGTTCTCCTGGTGCAACCCAAGCCGGGCTTCTCTTCTAACGAGCAGAAGACCGGATACCACCATGGTTCACAACAACAGTGTGTTCTTCAGGATGAGGAATCCTGATTTTACGACACTCCCACAATACTTCGTGCAGAATGGATACACTACACTCGGCATGGGAAAGATATTCCACTTGATGGGGCTAGGGAATGACCGTGATGAGGATCTTTCATGGAGCGAGCGTAACTTTCGCCCGGAGGATGATATGCTTTTCAAAGAAGAAGGATCTACTTGGCAATCAGTCGGAGATGATCAGCGAAAGGGAAGGAGTCTGCTCGACGAGGCAGTCACGGTAGCAGCCAAACAGACACTGAGGAGGGTGGCAAAGGATTGGAAGAAGGACAACAAGAACTTCTTTGTGGCTGTTGGGATGAAAAAGCCTCATCTGAATTTTGTATTTCCCGAGGAGTTCCTGCAGTATTACCCATTAGATGGCATCAGTATGCCCAAAAACCCAACTGCCTCACCGGACTTACCAGATATTGCGTGGTTCACAAGTTTTGAAGTACGTGGTCGGAAGGAATATTTGGGTTACACTAGAAATTGGACGCGAACAGAACCGCTGTTAGATTGGATCGTTCGTGATTTACGGAGAGCATACTACAGTAGTATTTCATACATCGACAGTCTAATCGGAGAAATCCTTCAAGAATTAGAGTACCAGGGTTTGGCCGATGATACGATTGTTTCATTCATTGGTGATCATGGTTTTCATCTTGGGGAGCATAGCATTGTTGGAAAGAACACTGTATTTGAAGTTGCTAACAACTCTCCGATGATCATTCGCATTCCCGGAGTCACTGATGGTGGACATGTCAGTGATAAACTGGTTGAATTTGTGGATTTATTCCCGACGCTAGCAGAGCTCTCGAATTTACCAAATGTTCCATATTGTCCTGGTAAAAGGAAAGAATCGATGGGTGTGAGTTTATGCACAGAAGGAACCAGTTTAGTGCCGTTATTCCGCGATATGAACACAACACAATGGAAGGATCGGGTGTTTTATCAATATCCACATTATTTGGGACACGGAAGTGCTTTCTGTATGGGATACAGTATGCGAACTGAGCAATACAGATACACTGAATGGGTCGCTTACACCTACCACGAAAAGAAGAAAGTGGACTGGGACAACGTGTGTGATGTGGAGCTGTACGACCACCATGTTGATCCAAATGAAACGAAAAACATTGCAAAAGATCCAAGAATGGAAAACCTAAGGAAAGATTACAGAAAGAAACTCAGAGAAGGGTGGTCCAGTGCTCTACCCAAGTGATGATCGATTATTACGATACTATATTAAGATATATTGTAAACACACACCTCATTGCGTGCCACGGGTGTTATGATTGTGAATAATAATCGTAATTTGTTATAATTATATTTTATTTTTTTCTGTGACTCTGCAGTGCTTCTCAACTGCGTAACAAAGCCGGGCGCTGTGTACAACTGTCTATGGTGGTATGCAGGACAAAGCACCCTTTGGATTTATCAATAAGAGTAGGTGGAAACTCTAGTCCCGGGCCTTCTGTTCTTGTGCCCGTACCACCAGATTGAGATTGGTGGAGTCGTAAAACCCCCATCATGCCGCATGCCTTATGCGCACCTCATTGTATTTGATGTTTAGGAATTGTCTTAACTTTGTTTTGGTTAAATATACTGTGCATGCTATTGCTGTTTATATTCTGGCATTGTTAAAATATATCAGGGCTGAATATTGCATCTACGTGACATAGAGACACTAAGGCATGGTAGGTGTAATGCGTTCATGTGTAGCTATAGAGATGTCGTAAAATGAAATTGTAACCTCTGACAAAAATACATTACTCGCACATGACAGCGATGCCGAATAGCTTAGTTGACTGAATGCACTCTTGAAGGTCGAGGTTCGGATTTCGAGGGCCAATCGGTCTACTCGTGTTGTAAATGCATATAATAATTATCAACCCTAGCCATATAATATTATTGTTGACATGCAAAATCGAACGTCTACAACGAACGTGGATACTCCAATTCATCAGTTATGTCACAGCTTTTAGGGTAATTTTTTCCGCATAAAACATAAAACTAATAAGTTGGGCAACACATGATTTTCAGTTTTAAACATAGTCAATTATTATGGTTATGACTGGGTATAAAAATACAAACTTGTCGAAAGGTAACAACCGAGCAACTGCAATTGAGAGTATACACATAGTACAGATGCCACGAATTATGCCCCTTGAACTAACACACTGCACACTCCATATACTTAACATAAACCCCGGGAGTATGACAGCAAATAAATGGCATACATGAAGAGCTGATGTTCTCCCGAAGCCAATGATATGAATAAGATACATGTGCATGTAGAGCAGACGGCGAATAATGAGATTCAATTCGTGTTTCATGTGGATTGTGATCAAGTTTCTCGAAACCATTGCTTTATGAACCACTGTATGAAATTAAAGAGCTCTCAAAAACCTCTTCAATAACTGAGGCTATAATAGTGTGAATCAAATGAGGCACGCAGACACCACCTTGAAATCGATTGACATTTGTAATTGAATCTAGCTTGATTGAGTCTCTAAGTGGCTTTATTTTACAACTGTAACAATTGATCTACCACAGATGGTCGGTGTAATGGCCGCGCCAATAAAGAGGACTATTTCACGATTGCACAATCATTGCAAAGATGAGTGCAGCAGCCAAACCCGCTGGTCGTGGATTTTGGATTGTTGTCATATCTGCTGTTGTGACAATTGCAGCTGCAGGATTCTTTCTCCAGTCCCTGCAAGTGAACAGGAATCTCACGTTCCATCCGCCTTATTATGCAAAAAGTGAAGTTGTAATTGACAGTGACCTAGTTGCGAAAGACCAAAAAGATAATTATGTGATACCGAAACCGCAAGTCCAAGGTCAGGAGGTCAATCAACCGGATACATCAATGACGCGAATAGAATCTGTTTTAAATAGCAGTGAATCTCAAAACCAGAAACCGATTCAGTCGACTAAGATGACAATGGATGAGTGGTTAAACAAGTACAAGAACGGTAAGAAACGACCCAATGTACTCTTCATCATGGCAGACGACATGCGGCCAGAGATCAAAGCGCAGGTGCATGACAAGAGTCCATGGCTGGAGCCTAATATGCACACACCTCACCTGGATAAGTTGGCAGGGAATGGAGTGCTCTTCCGGAGGGCGTACTGCCAGTTCTCCTGGTGCAACCCAAGCCGGGCTTCTCTTCTAACGAGCAGGAGGCCGGATACCACCATGGTTCACAACAACAGTGTGTTCTTCAGGATGAGGAATCCTGATTTTACGACACTCCCACAATACTTCGTGCAGAATGGATACACTACTCTCGGGATGGGAAAGATATTCCACCAGATGGGAATCGGGAATGACCGCGATGAGGATCTTTCATGGAGCGAGCGTAACTTTCGCCCAGATAATGACATGCTTTTCAAAGATCAGGGAACAGCCTGGCAATCAGTCGGAGATGATCAGCGAAAGGGAAGGAGTCTGCTCGACGAGGCTGTCACGGTAGCAGCCAAACAGACACTAAGGAGGGTGGCAAAGGATTGGAAGAAGGACAACAAGAACTTCTTTGTGGCTGTTGGGATGAAGAAGCCTCATCTGAATTTTGTATTTCCCGAGGAGTTCCTGCAGTATTACCCATTAGATGGCATCAGTATGCCCAAAAACCCAACTGCCTCACCGGACTTACCAGATATTGCGTGGTTCACAAGTTTTGAAGTTCGTGGGCGGAAAGAATATTTGGATTACACTGGAAATTGGACGCGAACAGAACCGCTGTTAGATTGGATCGTTCGTGACTTACGGAGAGCATACTACAGTAGTATTTCATACATCGACAGTCTAATTGGAGAAATCCTTCAAGAATTAGAGGACCAGTGTTTGGCCGATGATACGATTGTTTCATTCATTGGTGATCATGGTTTTCATCTTGGGGAGCATAGCATTGTTGGAAAGAACACTGTATTTGAAGTTGCTAACAACTCTCCGATGATCATTCGCATTCCCGGAGTCACTGATGGTGGACATGTCAGTGATAAACTGGTTGAATTTGTGGATTTATTCCCGACGCTAGCAGAGCTCTCGAATTTACCAAATGTTCCATATTGTCCTGGTAAAAGGAAAGAATCGATGGGTGTGAGTTTATGCACAGAAGGAACCAGTTTAGTGCCGTTATTCCGCGATATGAACACAACACAATGGAAGGATCGGGTGTTTTATCAATATCCACATTATTTGGGACACGGAAGTGCTTTCTGTATGGGATACAGTATGCGGACTGAGCAATACAGATACACTGAATGGGTCGCTTACACCTACCACGAAAAGAAGAAAGTGGACTGGGACAACGTGTGTGATGTGGAGCTGTACGACCACCATGTTGATCCAAATGAAACAAAAAACATTGCAAAAGATCCAAGAATGGAAAACCTAAGGAAAGATTACAGAAAAAAACTCAGAGAAGGGTGGTCCAGTGCTCTACCCAAGTGATGATCGATTATTACGATAATATACTAAGATATATTGTAAACACACACCTTTTTGTTATTTATGTTTAGAAACCTTGTTACGGTTAAATCAACTTTAGATAAACTAGGTTATAAACAGCATTTAATTCCAATTAATTAATTAATTAATTAATTTCCAAAAATTAATTATTGAATTGAAATTAGATGCTATTGTTTTTTTTATCCTCATTAAAAATTAATTTAATAATGCTCTTTATTTAATTAATTTATTTAATTGCATTTACACATTTAGTGACATACCCTGACGCAGGGCAGGTGTTGCGAGTTCATTTGTAGTGATAAAGATGCCATAAATATCAAATTGTAGCATGTATATAATATATTGCATCATTAGTATTTCATTGAGATGCCGAGTAGCGCAGCCGAGTGACTGCAATTTCATGCCACCCATGGAGGTCGAGGTTGAGAGTAATATGCGGAGCAATATTTTGGGCATCTCTTCTGGCATCGTATCACATAAGTACACAGATGCGTCAAACAAAATCAAGTTCATCTTGGGATATAATGCTTCCTCGTGATAAAATCAATCAATGGATTTTTAATCGAATTGTAATGTTCCTTTTTGAATGTCACAGTATTTTTGTAGTGAAAAAAAATAATATACTCAACGAATTTGTGAAAAGCGGATTGTGAACATCGGTTGCCGTTATTGTTATTAAAGGCTCGTTATTGATAATCAATATTATGTGGAAAGACAAACAAGAAATGAAAAAATACGGAACATAAATTAAATTTAAAGGGTAATGTTATGCATGTACATTAAGATTGCTATGATTACAAAGGCGCTTTTAACTTAAAGGGAGGGAGAACTGGTTGAAAATGGACTTTGAGTCGTTATTTGATGCACCAAAAATGATTCCTATGCCTCGCCCACACAAGGAATATCATCGCTAACGATTTCGCGGGAGATATATTGCTAACTTTAGGCGTGACGTCAGGAGCTGTGACGAAACACTGAGTTCCCCATCTTTTACAATGGGCCTCGTCATATCAGCGTGTCTTGCAACTAAACCCCTGGATATATATTTTTTTCTTTTCGGAAATAGATAGAATAATCATTTTGCCACCAGTCAGGCGCTAAAACAATATTTTGTGCTATTTTTCTTATTTTAACAAGCGATTTTCTAGGACATCTACCATGGTTTCTCATCCTGAAACAGTAAAAAGGTCAGCCAGAGTTCCCCGCACATGCGCAATACTGACGCTTTCGTTTCGTAAACAACAAAGATGCGACGATGAAGCGACGTTTTCCCGACTTCCTTGCTCTCGTTGGGCAGATCATAAGCTACGCCTACACCCTGCGATAAAGATAACTTTGGTCCATCGTCACATGATCGTGTTGAAACGAAAAAAAAAAAAGCTATCAGGAGGCCGGCCGGTCGCCCTCGATTCACAGACAGACTCACACTCACAGTGTCTGACTCTGAGTGTGACTGTCGTCGACAACACCGAAGTCTGAACAGCGAACCAGAAAAGTACAACCATGCAAGTGAGTAAATTTACTTTAATAGAACTTTTTCAGGCTATTAATATCTGTCAATTTTTAATCCTCGGATAAGCATGATCCACCCAGGAAGTAAGAAAATGAAATTCGACTGTCGAAGCAGCCTGTCTCTTGGTATTGGCTCTGTCGAGCATTGTGTTTTGGTATAGTTTTGCTGAACGTCATGCATAATAATGGTATATGCTAATGACCCAGTCATGATGGCGCAGGGATGGCACACTTGTAGTGATCCATCCTATCCAGGATACTACTTCAAAGTACTTGGGGTAATTCCGCTACGCTGACTCAACCTGGAAGGACTCGCAAAAGGAGCAAAGATACACAATAGTAATCCAGGTGTAACCGCTCTCGCCTTGCCTGCGGAGGGTCGTGGGTTCGATTTCCGGTCGTGCAAATTGCGATACGAGTTATACAGATTTAATGAAAACCCTCAAGTTCACCACAGCATGAGCATAGTGTCAAAATGGGGCACTTGCATGGTTAAACAATGATAGAGATTTATGTTTGCTTAAGTCTGTGCGCCTTCGTGGCTGCCCCCACGTCACGTATAAGCTTCCCTGACACAAATTGGGAAGATTACAAGCTTACAAATGCTGTATCGACAAAACGGAACTTTTCCAGACATTGGTTCTGGGCGAGGATGCGCTTTTAAAGTTCTTCATGCACGAAACCCACAAGAATCGCACGCTGCAACCACCATGAGAAAAACATGAGTTTATTGGGTCTATATATTCATTTAGATGCATATATTTTGCAATTAATACGTTTTATCCACCTTAATTAAAATGTCAATCTCTAAAAAATTTTGATTTCAAATAAGTAAACAAATTATAATCAAGTTATCAAGTTTCAATATATTTCGAATAAAGCGATTTATTTTATATTTTTATTTTTTTTTTATTATTATTTTTTTTTCAAGTTATTGAGATGTGAATATTAGGCTTAATCTACTTGTACCATTCCAGAGATAACAGTCTTATCATAGACATTTTAAGGTATTGAGGATGAAAACTTTAATATTATTGTTCCAATCCAGAGATAACAGTCCTATCAGCTCATTTGAGCTCCATCCCATAGCTGCCGTAGTCTTTTGCCAGATGACTCAACTGCAGAATTTGTTCCTGTTGAGAGAGGTTTATCATAACAACTGAAGAAAACATAATTTGCCTTACATCTGTGGGTGCAAAGTCCGGACGAACAGTTTTGAATTGCTGCAAACCCTGAACAATGTCAATCTTGTTGCCTTCATCGGCCATGTCCAACATACAATTGACGCTGATGAAGAACCCACTGAATTGTTGGCCATCCCTGGGGATCAATCGACGTAAGTGAAACTTCCCTTTGGAGCAATATCGTATTCTTACTTGCACATTATGGCACACGTTGGGGATCTTTCACTGGAGATCAAGTTCTGTCTCAAACTGATGATGTCTTTATTGGTGGATTCGTGGTCCACTGTCAGAACACAAATCCCCCCCTGCAACAAGAAAACTTTCAAATGACTTGTTCAACTTTATTTGGTAGAATTATCATGTGTAAGTTACCACAGAACATACGTAAGTCACCCTTCGAAATCCAACACCATTGGTTTTACAAAAGTTGTTTCTGATAGTGGGGGTTCGGTAGGGTAAATATTTAATCCGCCCGTATCCGAGCCACTCACTGAATGCTAAATTACTCATGCATGTTTCGCATCAAAATCCTCTAATATTCATTCATTAATACGTTGTTGCTAAGGTAACCAGAGGCGCTTTCTTTGTGCGCTGTCACTTTTCTCTTTTCAATATTCTGATTAGTGCTCTTCTTAACTGTACTCAAGACCTTTCTGCATTTCGTAAAGGAAGCCGATGAGACCGTTATGTAACCAAGGATTCAGGATAATCGTCTTGAGTCAAACTTTTCTGCGACTTCTCGTAGGAAGACATTTCGGTTTGTAGGAATTATATTGCAAAGTGTGACTAATTACACTCTGCTTATTGAGGACACACAACATACTTGTTGAGATGTATGTATGTTCACAATCGGATTGAGTCACACAACGTATAGATTTACAATTCCAGTTACCCTCCCCCACCCCACCGTATATACCTTGTTTGCAAACTCTGCTTCTCCACAGAGCTGTTCATCGCTGAGGGTCACGGTGAACTTCTTGATTCCTCTCTTTTGCCATTCCTCTTTGCAGATCACTTTGATGTCGTTGAATGAACCAACGGACCCAACAGCGGGCAGAACCTGCGAATGTTTCATTTCTTCTGATAAACATTATGTATACACATTGCACATGCACTAATTTCAGATGTTTCTTCTTCTGATAAGCTATGTCACGTGATGTTCGCACCTTTGATGAAACATCCTCAAACAGCACAACACTCTGAATTGTTCTGTCGTTCACTAATTTCCAGAATTTCTCAACAGCATCGCTGCCTTTGGGACATTGGAAGACAAGGAAACTCCATTTTCCACGGAAATCCTGAAAGTGACATTTGAGTAGCAATAAAACATTTTCATGTCTGCACAATTATATCTCACATCAACTTGTGCAAACCCAAGCTTTTCATCAGAGGTATTCTCCATCGTCTTTGTAGTTTTGCTTAAGGTTGCTTTTGGCTTTGTTTTGTCCGATTGGGAAGCCTGGATGTTAGAACCCTTAAAATATTTGCAGCAAAGTTTTAATTTCAGCTCACGACAGGATTTCTGTGCTTGTCTATGGAATCCATGACCGGATAATGTGTTTCTGATGTGTTAACATACGTTGCATCTGGATCCTGTCTCGAGGCAGGGGTTAAAGAAGGCAGGATATAAATTGAAATATCTATCAAATAAAGAAACTGATAATTTATTATTATTTCACACCGAAAATGAACAAACCTCTATCAGAATTATTCGCATGCAAAACCTGGATATTAGAATCATTAAATTATTAGCAGCATAATTATAATTTCAACTCACTGTAGGATTGGTATGTTTCTTTGGGGAATCCATTGCGATATAATGTGTTTCCGGCGTGATATAGGGAACTGCACCCGTTCGTCTAGAGGCAACGGTCGGTGGAGGCGGGGGATAAATGGAAATATCTTGAAAGTAAAGGACTAGATGACTCAGATATGCCCAAACTGAAGCAAACCTCCAATCTCATCGTATTCATTCTCCTCCAAATATTCAAGTTTTGGAAACTGCTTTGAATGCGATTGCATTAAATCATGTTGGCTGCGAGGAATGTCTGAAATTGATTTTGTTTAACTTCAGATAAACTAAAACTGCACAATGCGACCAAACCTCGTGGTGTTAAATATTCATTGTCTTCTTTATTTTGCGCAACAGGTACCATGGTTGTGCTCGCTGTAATTTTGCCTCTCCTTTGAATTAAAGACATACATTACATATTAGATTGTCCCAAATTCCCATTAGGTGTACATTAGCATTTTGGTGGCCAACACGACAGTGATTGCAGTAGCAAATAGGAGTAGAAGAGCAACTGCTATTCCTATAATCATTACATATGGGATGTCAGACGATTGCATAACCAGATCTGTAAGTGGAATTGCTTAAGTTCATATTCGGCAATGCGACACCAATGAGCAATTTAAACTAACCAACACACGATGTCCCATTCAGGTGAAGTTCATATCCGCTATCACAGCCACACGTGTGGCTGCCATTGGTGTTGATGCATTTGTGACAATCTCTGTCGTAATCGACGCCTCTTTCCCCAAGGCACTCATCGATATCTGAAATCCCCATAACAATAATGTCACTTGGTAATCCGAAATGAATTACATTGCACGCGATGTACGATCATACATCTGTCAATCGAGAAGACAGTTTGGTGTGAAGAAGTATTAAATTTATTTTGTCAGAGAAAATAAACAAAGTAAATGATAAACAGAATGATTCACTTGTTCTCGACAAATAATGAGCGCAATGCAAGAACACTCATTCTATTATACAATTACTAACCAACACAGTTCCCTTTGAGGGTTGAGTTGTCTTCAATGAACCCCTCATTACACTCGCATGTGTACCCTGGCACTGCATTGATGCAGCGATGGCAGTCTTGGTTGTAGTCCACTCCCCTTTCTCCGTCGCATTCGTTCACATCTGGTTGACCATAATATTAAAGTCAAGCGCTAACAATCCACTGACTGACCTATGCACGATTTTCCATCCGGATGAAGTTCAAATCCGTGATCACAACTACATGTATGACTGCCTTTGGTGTTGGTGCATGTGTGACAGTCGACGTCGTAATCGACGCCTCTGTCGCCACTGCATTCATCATAATCTGAAAAATTGAACGAAAACAAAAGTATATTATTGTCACAATTCATAGTCAGGTGATAATATGTGCACATGCGAGTAGCATCGAGTGAACCTGTGTTGATGATATTTGATGCGTCGCCTGCATTGCTCACCAACACAGTTGCCTTTAGCATTGGCATTGTCTTCTCTGTATCCAGCATCACATCTGCAACTGTACCCTGGATCTTCATTGATGCAATGGTGGCAATCTTGGTTGAAGTCCACTCCTCGGATTCCTTCACATTCATTCGCATCTGTCAGTTATAAAAGAAATGTTCAAAAATTGGTATGGAGAAATAAAAAATAAAAAAATAGAACAATGAAATAGGACGCATGGTTACTGATGGCAATAACAACTATGTTTCTTGAATGTTCTGTTTTTACTAACCGATCTTACATAATCATAAATTAGTGGTTTCGCTTGGACAATGAGCTATGCTTAAGCTATAATGATGCAATGATATCATTATTAAACTCATTCATCAATCCTTTGAAATCAAAGCAAAATAATTATGGATCAAAAATACGCAGCAGCCCAGAAGCTGTCATTTTCATCTTACGCCTAAGAAGCGCCCTTATAGTTCTCTCAATATAGGGTTTGACCCGGATACAATGGCAACAGACTGTTAGACAACATATCCAATCTCCACTGAAATCCACTTGCCGAAAAATGCCTACATTTCTAAGACTCTCCTCACCTTTCGTTGAAAGTGTCTCCTTTCCACCCCGTGGCACAGCCATCCGTGCATCTGCCGTTGGAGTACAAACATGACATATTTTTACCACTGTAATTGTGCCGAAATTGTTGATTAGGTATTACTCTCTAGAAATGATCCAATCAGAAGGTAATTTCCTGCTATTTGTCGACTCCTAGAGAAAAACCTAGTTCCAAGGCATCGATTTCGAAACTCTGAACTCGAATTCATCTTAGTTCTGTAGATAGCGACTTGCAATATACTAGTATTGAATGTTACACGTTATTGTGTGATCAATAAATATCCGGTATTTGATTCATATGATAAGCACCTAACTCAATTTCTGGCAGACCTTTTTACTCAAAATCTTGGTCTTCTGACCAGGTAATTGTTGTTAAATGTTACACGTTTGAATGGCGAAAACTGAGAACACCAAGATGGCTGTAATTGAGTGTACTAAGGCCAAATTGAAGCTGACCAGAATCTGATGAGAGCAATGTAATATTTGAAAAGTATAAAAACAGCAAATTGGTTGAAAATTGGTTGCAGTTTACACAGGCCAGAGCCAGATGACTGGTCAATATTGTGCTGGTTTCAAAACTAGGAGCAAAGCATGCCCAGCAGAATGTTTGAGAATATGTAATCGTTTGATCATGCCCCATGGACTTGCTTTATAAAAGAACTCGAGAACCGACGCCTATCCTTTGTTTATACATTGCATGTGTTTTATGTGTATGCATATGTGTATGTGTATGTGTCAGCATATATACTGTTTGTGACGGTTATCTCTTGAAAATAAAACAAACAAATCCAATAACAAAGCTTTCATAATGAGGTTGTAGCAATTAAAAGAAAGTTGCTGTGAACACCTGGCCCCTTTCGAGAAACGGCAGGTCAGCGAGCAAAGAAATTGTCAACCAAGAAGACCATGCAATTCGTCCATTTTGTGAAACCTGAACAGCTGTGACACTCGACGGTGAGGCAGGCTTAAGTCATACAAATCATGGCCAAAAATGAAAACTTTGTTGCATGCATCGCATGCAAAGCAGAGATAAAATATTTAATAATAATTGAGGTTCTTACCTGCAAATCGGTAACCTGAAAATAAATATTATCATCAGCATTTAATTCGCATTATTTTCTAATGTCCATATTAATTATCTAAATGTAAAAATCAGATGTGAATTCAGCATTCCTAATACAATTGCCATTGGAATATTGAAATTGCACAGAGTTGCAAGGACCTAAATACTGGGAAATCTCAAAAATATAAAACCTCATCGTCAGCTAGTTTGCACAGCTGTTCTACTTACGAAATAATTATATTCACGATGACCAGATTTAAATCAAAAAGTCTTGCTGTCCAGTGACGCTAATATTTTGATAATATAAATCTCATTCCTTCTACCAACATACAGTTACATTTTTTGTTATTTTAGTATTACTAGATATAGCGCCTTGATGCCAATAATTTACCATTACATTGCACCATGTACATGCATAATTATGGTTTTGATTGCTCTCGCCGATGCGTAATCATAGCAGATATTCAATGGGTACATGATTAATAATGCAAATAAGTCACACGAAAAAGAAAACGTCATACATAATTGTTAGGTAATAAAAGGGAAATAACTCACATCTAAATTCATCACCACCATCAGCACAATCGTCGTTTCCATCGCAAAGCCAGTCTTTCTTAATGCACCATCCATTCGAACATCGGAATTGCTTAGAGGTGCAAGCATCTAAATAATGGTGAAGGGAATATATCGAAAGCAGCGACTTTGCTATTGTTCTTTATCATTATTATCTGATTATTACAATAAATTCACAACGTGTTCATTAACCAATGTATAAAATTTGCCAGTTACAAGCGCAAAATGAGTAAAACTTAACAAAATTCAATGAATGGTACAATTATATTGTTTTCAGTTTAACAAAATAAGTGATTTTATATTAGGTTGGTGTCATAACTAATAAAGATATCCAACGATGTATGCACGTTTAAAACTAATCGTGAGTAATATTGATGTTAACAACCACCCCAGTCTTTTTATTGAAGTCTAAAAGTCTGAAATTATAACCCCTGATTGCCAATTTGACCCCAATCAAAAGATGACGTTGTTTTTACAGACAATAGATATCTGCCGTGGAAACTAGGTATGTATATAACTACATGTATAAGCTATCATTGGTGCAAAAGTTGAGAGATGATTAAAACAATGACTTTATTGGTTGATAAAAACGAAAAATAAGGGCAAGAACTGTTGAGCAGTGTTAAACGTTTATTTTTAGTTGGACCAAGGCGTTTGCCAGCCTGTTCAGGCCCCCTCAACTCTGACTACAAAAGTTTGTCCACATCTGCACCTTTTAGCAACAAATAGATACAATATTAACTCACATATGAAAGATCCGTGTCTTTGGAATTCACAAACGATCAGGAATCCTGTGAGAATAAGGTATTGAAGAGCAGCGACTGCCATCTTTGCGTCAAATGATGAATAATATCAAGTTTCCTGCTAACGTAAGACATTAGCTCAGTAAGATATATATGTCCTGGAAGTGAAACATGGAAGTGTAAAACAATATATTTCAACATCGAAATACAGAGTGGGCCAAAAGTAGTATATCTACTCCATGTTAAAAATTTCAATGCTTTTCAATATGACACTGCACTTTTCAGAGGAAGTGTTACGAAACATGTCGCAGTGTAAAAACTACGCAAATCTCAGGGCAATGAATACCTGGTATTGATAGTTTAACATTTCATGCTGCTATTCCGATCATTTCAAATCCCATTTTGTCGACATTGGTGCCGATATATATCAAATAAATCAAAATAGTGCACCCAACATTCGGCGATATTTTCATTATGTACATGACAGCCATAAAATCTCTCTTGTCTATTCGTAAAACTACAGCTAATTCCCTATGTCTAGTAGAAGCAGAATACCCCCCCCCCTCCCCACTCTCTCCCCTATGAAAGACTGGGTGAAGTAACGTCAAAGGAAATACTTTAGAATAATTTCAAACCGTGATTAAGCTGACGAAGACCATCTGCACTTTGCTTGTAATCTTCGCATCAATTCGCAACCTTCCACTTATGGTTAGCTCTTGAATGAATTGAATTCGTGTCCCTTTAATGTTGTTATCGTTGGTTTACAGTCATTGATATATTCTGTCATTGCTTCCCCACTTTCTAAATCGTGCTTATGTAACAATTAATTCTCACTTTGTACTCACCCAGCTTATGCTGCTATGTCATATCCCCATTCTACTTTGCCTGAGTTTCTTCGCATCTCATTCACCGCTTGAGGTCGATCGCCCACAATCTGAGAGTTGAAACTTGTCGTTAAGCTCGCCTCCCTGTTGAGCAACGTCTTTACCCCTGTGGCAATGTGCAATCTGAAGAGCAAGTACTCTGTCATTGTCCCCATACCCTCAACGATCGTACGTCTCATCCTGGTGTTAATTTTTCTTTTCCTTTGTTTTTTGATTCGCCACCATCAATAATTTGCCATGTTGTTCATGAATGTCTTTCTGTGATGTCACGTTATAATTATTTCGCCATGTATGATCTCGTTGGACTATTTAGTCAATAAAATATTTATCTATGTAATGAAACTCGGCCCACTGTCCTTTGAATGTTTTAACGTGTCACTTTGTGTTTTATGGCTTTAGTTTAAAACATTGCAATCATTGTTTTACTGAGCTAAAATACAGTTATGGAACTTTAAATGTGTGCACTATGTTTTTTTATATATCTGTGCACAGTACATCACTTTGCAGCATCCGCGCTCTCAGGATATTTTTGGATAAGTCCCGAATACAATGTATACGACTTTGCATGATTATATCATAATTTCAATATCTCTGTCAATTGCACATCTGCAAATCCTCGCATAAACATGATCCTCCCAGGAAGTGAGGAACTGAAATTCAACTCCGTCAAAGCATCTAATTTATTGGTCCTCAACTGCAGCTTCCGTAGCAGCTTGGTATCTCTGTTATTTGAGCTGCTCAAATCAGCATTAATCTTCATCTGTATCAGCCAATCAAGCAAGAGAAAAAAAAAAGATAATCCGGTTATCTCACTCGAAAGTCAATATTTACTAATATCAGAGATGGCCTCTTGATTCATCCGCCAATAACCTTCCTCAGCCTCCAAAGGAAAGCTCACCTCCATCAATTCTCGTCCTCTGGTTCGATGAATCTATTATTCGTAGTTTCAAATGGTTCGAATGGCTTCTCCTCCATCGCAAACGCAGCTGCGTCGTCCGCTACGCAGCTTACTTGAACCCCTGTGACCTCCGATGTAGTTTCGTCGTCAGTATTACTCTCAGCATACAGATTAAAGTCTAAGTTTTCTCTGGCATTTGATATCAATATCAAATTCAGAAAACAAGACAAAATCAGGCAGACAGAAAATCGAGCGACGCCATCGTGCAAACAAAACCCACGCATTGATATTTCTGGGAACGCTATTCTTCCGCAAGGCTTATTTTAACGCACAATGAATTTCACTAGTATCCTTGATTGCTCGCATTAGGCTGCGATTGTTGTACATTTTCTGATCCCCTAAGTTCCACTTTAAGTGGAAGTCGCTCAGCTGTAAGTATCAGCATGTCTGCTCTGAGCTCACGTCTTCATATTTCTCGTTTAGATATGCTTGATTTAGATTCTTCAACTGTTTACAAAGCTCTGCTCTCTATGCCCCTTGATCTGTTAGATGAAGATACTGCTGTCCATGCCTTATTATTAAAAGACTTAATTAATATGAAATTTGATGCCATCACCTCAAATGAATACAATCTGTCAGAAATTTGTCACTCTATCAATTATTACGGTGTCCTCTAAATTGTAACAATGACGTAATGACGCTTTTTTTCACCTCATTTTTTTTTTTTTTTTTTTTTTTTTTTTTTTTTTTTTTACTGTTGACATGTTTATGTGTATAAACTGTATAATAATAATAATATGCAATTTCTCGTTGCAGAAGTTGCCAGGATAATGCTGGCCTGGAATGAAGTTGCCTCAGCCATCTGTTGACACAAGTTGATCTGGAAAAAAAAAAACAACAAACACACACAGCCGTGAGAGAATCTTGACAATCTTCATTAATCAAGAATACATTCACAATTTCTATTTCATGAATTAATAAATGATGATAAAAGACATTTCATGTTTTTTGTTGTAAATATTAATTTAATTATTGCCTTATTTAAAATCAATCAGCAGATATTGATCACGTTTACCTACACAATGCTGTGAGGAACAGCCTGATAATAATAACAGGATCTGCACAACACAAAACTCTGAAAGCAAGGAAATCCTTAATATAAAGCGATGTCAATGTGATAATAAGAAATTATAGTGAGCCGAAAACAAACCATCTCCGTAAACAAATTGATAGAGATGAAAATAATTCAACTTTAACGTAAGACAATGTACGATCCGGTCCACCTTCACTCAACCTTTCAATCTTTCTGGTTCACCCAGCTAGTAACGGGGACTAGGTCCTGCATATACTGAAATCTGATAATTCAGTCATACAACAGTATGAGCAGGGCATGACTGACTCACTGAGTAAGCAACTTGGTAAGAAGTCAGTAGTTACTGAGTAAGTAACGACCTGGACACCGGTGAAAGTTATGATTCGTATCTGCACTCCATCAATTGCCACAATTCCGAACGACATTTTATTTCTTCTAGTTCACATAGCCAAGAGAGCGATAATGGGTTTGTTTCACATTCTCGTTGCTACGACGCCGAACCAGGGGGTGTTACGTCATTTTAATTCAAAACGAGGCATAAGGGCCAGATGTACACGTGCAACAAAACTGCTCTGAGAGATCCAGTCATATTAACATTCTTGTTAACACATAATATATGTGATTATAACATCCAATGAGTGGAGGCATTATGATATTGCACTTTGATACTTTTAACATTAGGTGAAGGCTATAAATTATGTTTATTAATGTTAATGTTAATGTTAAAGTTAATGTTTATTTATAGGCGTTTGCACTGATTATGCACTCAAATGAAAAAGGCTGATTGGCTGGCAGACTAACTGATTGGAATAATATAAGATATAGGATGCATTGTTCACAGGGTCCCTGACAAATCACCAGATTACCTTTTATCCAGGAATAATGCGTTTTTATATAGCAGTTGAATGCTTTTGTAACTTAATCATTGTTTTAAAAGCATTGAAATGCACTTTCCGAACGGGATGCACACCTATGAATCGGCATAATTTCAAGAGCGCAAATTAAAACAAACGAACTTGAATCACCCTTAAATTATCTTCGTGATTTGTTGTCATAGTTTTCTTGTTGATTGTACTGCCACGTGGGTTGTGTTGTGTTGTGGCAGCGGTTCCGTCGATCACGGAGGGCGATGTCTTGCGATTACTGTTCTCTGCACCTTGCAAGAAGCTGTTAAAGAAAGTCATCGCCCACTTCAGACAATGGACCATATTCGGATCAATACCTTGCTCCAAATACTCTGCTTTATTTGTCAATAACTCTTCTTTCAATATCTACTGGAATCTAATTTATAATTCAATGAATCAGTAATGCTCAACTACGTCATTGAAGTTTGCTTATACGTTTGAATCGGTCTATGTCCATCTCACCATGGTTTGAAAAAATAAAAATAAAAATCAGTGCATATCAAGACACAGCCAATTTGAAATTATGTTGATCTGCTCTTCCCCATTGATGTCTTCAATAAACTGATCACTCTTTCTACGGTCGATTAGTCTCATTGAAATAATTATGTCATATTTATTTTTCTAATGACAAACCCAAAATTGAAATGTTCTCGCCTTGGGCGGTTTTATTCCTATATATCTCTTATGTTCAGTGTGACTTTACACTGATCTCGTCGTGGTGCAAGACGAAGTACGTACAAGCTGTTTGTCAGGAAGCAAAAGTGGAAAGTCATAATTAAATTCGCTTCATTCACAAAAAGATCAAATTCATACATTCGTTAACAGCACTCCTTTCACATATTCCGCCGAATTTTACTCAAAATAAATTGACAGAGTGGGCCTAAAATTGGTCTACTCCATGCTAAAAAAAAAACAAAAAAAAACAAACTCTAAAATTTGCTAAAATGTATCAAGTATTCAATAAAATAACTACCCGGTATGGGTTACCAATGTTATTATGTACCCATTATTTTATGCAAAGAAAGTAAAACATTCATTTTGAATGATTTAGAGACACATTTGTCTCATTAGAGACATGAGACACATTTAAATGCGAGTGGTGAGTGTCGCAAAGAGAACAAAATCAGA
>KB312294.1:42132-58458 GCA_000328365.1 Capitella teleta | reverse complement strand
ATTGGGCAGGAGCAGCCAAACGCGTCGATCTACTAGTGGGAATGTGTTTCTACATGCTGGTGCCGCTGTCTCGTGGTCAAGCCGTCGCCAAATGTCTGTCTCACTGTCCACTGCAGAGGCTGAATATCAATCATTGACACCAGCCGCACAGGAGGTAATTTGGTTGAGAAATCTTATGGACATGTTGACAGGAAAACATTGTAATGATGCAACTGTTATCTATGAGGACAATAAGAGTACACTGTCTCTTGCAAGCAACAAAGTTGTCCATGCTAGAAGCAAGCATATTGACATTAAGTTACACTTCATCAGGGAATGTATTGAAAATGGTGTTGTGCGCTTGGAGTATTGCTCCTCTGATGCTATGTTAGCAGACATGTTCACCAAACCACTTGCATTATCTAAATTTCAGAAACTTTGTTCCAGGATTGGACTTGACTGAAATTTTTTTATTTTTTGCATGATTTTTCTTTTGAGGTCCATTGTTTGTACTGTATAGTGTGTCAAAACTTCAATTAGGTTTTTGTTTAGAATTTAACATGTGTGTGTTATGTGGGAGTGTTGAATACTACTATTAGATCATAACGCAACATGTTTCATGTGGCAGGTAGCCTGTGATTTTATTTGTTCGCCTCTTCTTCTTCCGGTTGCTTCTAAATAAAGACTTATCTTTTGGAGCTGTCGCTGGTTGTTTATCAGCTGAAACATACTCTGCTCATCACATTCATCACATATTTTATGGAATATTATATGTAGTGCATATCCTTCGGCACCCTGTCCCTCCTCCATAGATAATTAAGAAAGCAAATGAAGAAAAAATATAAATCATGAAAAAATAAATAAAAATTATATAAAATTAACTTTAAACAGGGAATAAATTCACCCACCTTCCAGATTCTTTCTCTCACGCGCCGAATAAAAGCCTTTTCGGAGAAGAAATCCATGAATTTCAGAGGAAAAGATTATTTCCAAATGGAGTGATAAAACAGCAAGAACCTTAGTAATTAAAAAAATACAAGAAGTGTAGAAGAACCAAGTCAGAGTCGAAGATGTACAGACGATGTGAGCACAAACTGAAATTTTGAATCAGCGGAAAACGGAAGTTGATCCTGTTGATATGCAGGTAATTTGAATAATGAATATTCATTATGTGACGTCACTACTTTGTGTGTAAAACCTGTTGATTTCTACAGGACATCGATTCATCGCCAATTCCGCTCGCTGCGCCTGAACTACTAGTCACCAGCGCAATGGTGATCATCATGCATGCATTCTGAACGCAAATCCTCAAGGTTGCTTGACATCCAAACCCTAAAAGAATTCTTACCAAACAAAAGACCTCATAATACACCTTAACTGAAGGGCATCACAACCATTCACGAGACAAAGGATTGGAACTTGATATTTACTTTTACGTTGAACACTTAATTCAATTTCACATGTATGTTTTACGATTCCATTCTTTGTGGCGATCTACGCCCAATGACGTTCGTGATTGTGTATCAAGGACACACCAATGCGAGTGAACGAGATATGTGTTGATTTCCGTTTTTCTGTTTGTGTGATGGTGTGTGTGTGTGTGTGTGTGTGTGTGTGTGTGTGTGTGTGTGTGTGTGGTGTGTGTGTGTGTGTGATGTGTGTGTGTGTGAGGGTGTGTGTGTGTGTGTGTGTGTTTTTTTTTGTTTTTTTTTTCCCCTCTTTTTTTTTTTTTTCTCCTCCTTAGGTTTCTGTTCCTTTTGTATGGAAATGCGGATAGACGCTATAAATATATATCTCAAAGATTGAAACATCTTAAGAACGCAGAGGAACCTGCACGAATGCACGCTTCTCGCACGACACCATCATTAGCCAATTTCGTAGCCTGTAGGCTGCTTATAAAACTTTTCTTGGGACGTGTATTCCGCCTCCATCTTCAACGCTGCAGCAGACAAAGCTTTAGGATTTGCCGATGACCTGAATCTACTGAGGACGCCCGAACGCAAGTTCCACGATTCGGTCAAGACGCTCGCATCACCATGGAGACTTCGAAAGAACAACTGACGGCGTTCTACATCGCCATGGCAACCTGAACGAGCAACAACACGGCTAGTAGGCCTCAACCTCGCTCAAGACCTCCACATGGGAGACTGAATAAATAATTAAGATCCTTTAAGAAGACCTCTGTTCATTTCGGAACATTTTTAGATCGATTATATATGGGCTTTTTCTGAGTGGCTTGAAACAATAGGTCAACTGTGAATGATATTCAAGACACATTACAATACGAATTTCCTACTCAGGCAGGCAGAATAGCTTGAAACGAGATGAGTGTGAGATTTCTTTTATGAGAACCTTTATGAAAGATCTGCTCGCTCGACGGCTCCCATTGTTAACAATAGGATGATTACTTTGGTCACGTCACCACAGTCTGAAATTGAACACGAGAGGAAAGTGAACCTCTCAAATTCGATGTAACAAGGAATTAGCCTACAACAAGCGTATAGTCTAAAAATATATCAGTCAAAAGGCGTATTATTATTATTATTATTATTATTATTATTATTATTATTATTATTATTATTATTATTATTATTATTATTATTATTATTATTATTATTATTATTATTATTATTAAAACAATAAAAGGTCCTCTTTAGCAACGCTCGCTCAGCACGAACATTCGTCTCAAACCTTACTGCTCAACACAACAATTACGCAGCATTTATAAGACGCTGATCTGGTCTGCACTTGAGATAGGCTGCGTCTGTGTTGCCCACGCTGGAGATAACTATCTGAGCAAAGTGGAGAAACTTTAGATTACAGCTCTAAAAATTCCAAGGCCACATCTCAGAAGAACATGGAAACACCAAAATCAAATGACAATAATATCAAACAAAAACAATCTTCTAAAAATCGATAAATTTTATGCACCTATAAAAACTCTCAATAATCACCCTCGAATATATTTCCAGATCTCCCCAGCTTGGTTACCTTCAAAAAAGAAGTCCTAATGCATTTTTTTCCAGCACAACGTAACTGGTAATTCAAAGAAGAGAAAAAAGCAATAGCAACAAAGTGTATGATTGTTATGTTGTCACTCGTGCGACCGACTGCATGAGCGGGGCCTGAGTAAGCCTAGTCGTTTGAAATGCATCATTGACATGTAATTTGGGGGTAGAATCTGGGCGACCTCTAATTAACACAATCGAGTGGTATATAAGCGATTGTGTAATCCCAAGAAACCCAATCAATATATGTAATTAGTCGCATATGGCGAATACATGTATAACCGGGCTAATGGGGCACTTCTGGTGAAATCGACTGATGTCTCGGATTCTGTCTATTGCGGCTCTCATGTGCAGCATTGCCGCTGGCGATGAGTTCACTGTGGGCGACCAGTTCTTGATATTTCTGACTCCAAATTAAGCTTGTGTGTTCATCTTGCATTTAATCATGGTAGAAAATCGAAAGCAATAATGCTATCCCATAATATATTAATAATTAATACTAACCTGAAATACAAAAATGATAACTCATTAAATCACTATATGTTCTTTTTAAGCTCAATCGGTTAAGGACGATATTCTGATGAGTACTCAGCGTCAGTGACGGCGCAACATTGCCGGAGTTTCTAACAGGTGAGAATATTCTTCGATCATAGCCAAAGTGCTAATGACCGGCAGCAGCTTCCGAACCTTTGTCAGTTTACGCTTGATCGATTCAGCTGCTGCCCTAATTACAGGTAATTTTCTGGCCACATGTATAAGGAGGTTTAATGAACTCGCATGTGAAGTCTGAAACGAAGACAGTATTCCTGTATGTTGTGGCCCATAATTAAATCACCTCATGCAGTTATAGGGCAACACCATTCATGTTAGCAGTTGCCACGGTTTGCAATGGATTGGGTTAGAATTACAACGTATTCTTCCGTCTTTACAGAGAAAATCTGGCTTTGGACCACACCTGATAGTAAGCACAGGTGACAGCCATTCAGCCCATTTAGAAGACGAATGATTGCTTATCACCTGCATTTATTGCCCACCTGTTCACCTGGTATGAACCCAATTTATTTCGTTTGATCTTGGAATAGGAAGGCATGATCAATGGAGACCCTTTAAATAAAATCTCCCATTTACGATTACGTAAAAAAATACTGACCATGCTGATCAGCCTTGTACCTATTTGCTTATACCTGTTACCTATGCGCTGTACATTGATTCCCAAGATGCATTTAGTTTGTATTCATTATACATATATAATTACATGTACATGTTTCTATGTCATATGCACCCTTGCGCAGGCCTACTCTCATTCTCGGATAAATACTACACATGTAGCAAAATAAAACATGCAGAATTTAATCATTCCACTGCAGATGCAACAATGCACGTAGACAGCCAACGTCTTTCTTCAGACCAAAACGTAGATGAAGCCGAATGAGCGAGTTTCCTCTCGAAATCTTCCTAATGTTTTAGATGGCGCTGTTTGCTCTGTTAAGCGTGCTGATATTCTACCCAACAATGGGCTTTTTTCGTGTCAAAACTCACTGAATGAAGCCTTACATGGCAACCAGGGTAAAACCTGGATTGGACTGTTTCCGTCGAATACAGGCATCAAGATAGTCCTTGTGACAATGCACTGACTTCGAGATTCTTATTATGATGTTATATTTATTCCGAGAATGTAATTATTAAATCAGCTAAAATGAGTTAATCATATTTATTGCAAACTGCAATTACATGCATGTGCATGTAAGTTCCCTGGGTCTTTTGATCTTCCTGGATTACATGTGAACGAATTAGATATAATGCAAAACAATTGCCCTCGAGCTAAGAGGAAAAACGAACAACGTATGTAATCTGTTTGGGCCTATATCTCGTTCACCCCTTTCTACACTCACACAATTTGGGTCATGCAGATTCATCTGGTGGATTGATTGGACTCTGACTAAGATATTCCACGGGGATTCATTACCACTGTAATTAAACACGAATTACCACTATAAATAATAACCACTACACAGCCGAAGAAAAATAACCAATTATTTATCAATATAATTAACATGAAGCATTTATGGCACAAACATGTCATTCACCGTCCACAGTCAGCCGGTAAAATGGCTTCATGGGGAGTGTGAATGAGTCTCCAGGAAGCGCTTCCATCTATACCCCGCTCCGCTTCCTCTCCCTCCCCGAGTCCTGTTTCTAGTGCTGCTTCATAACCCGCTGTGCTTTGGAGGTCTCGCAGTATTAGGGTGTGGTGGCGAGTAAACACCATCTAGTAGATAGGGATAATATCTAATGTCCATATGTTTTATACACACAAGCAGAAAAGCGAGCTCACTTTTTCCCCTCATCAAAGGTACATACGGGAGAGAAAGATCTCTTTGAAGTTTTGATCGTATAAAACTGTCTGTTTTACCTTCTATAATTTCTTTGGAGGGGAGAAAGAGATTGCGTCATCTTTATAGAGCAACATAAATTATATAGTAAAGGATTACTAAACTGTTTTTATTCGTGAATCTTCGATGACGAGCGATTTATTTTCGTTGGGATGCGGGACGACCACCAAAGGAAAGAAAAGTTTAGAAAGCACGAATGAGATCAAAATCAAGGTCATCAAGTGAGCAAATTATTATCCATAAAGGAGATCCATGACCCTCAATATGCCCAAGGATACAGAGGTCCTCTTACCGCTCTTCCTTTTAATTGAGGTCATTCAATTATCAATGAAATAAGCAGGTTTTTCAAAACTGGTAATCTACACAACCGGATGCTTGCATGGCATCACTCGCACAAAGCCTTACACAACACGTGTGCAACAAAGCACAGTTCCAGGTGTGTTATTTATCTCGTCCGTGAGACGCATTTTATTGATAACTAAATTACCAAAAGAAGAACGGAAAGCGGAAATTAAGGGTCACTCAGGACTTAGATATTGTGCTTTTGTGGTCATAACTATTAAGTAATAAGTATGCATGCATCGCAACGGGATGAGTTCTGGTGTGTTGAGTTGATCCAAGGGTCACACATATCCAAATCGGATACAGTGTTTCAATCAAAAGACAAATGGGTCATCGAGCATAATCAACCTGGTCTACCGTGGATTGACTGCATTCTGGATGATTAAGAGTGATAGCAGAACCGACAGGACTGACGTATCCGGAAAACTCAGGGCTAGGATTGGTTCAAGGCAGACATATTTACTGCAAGTGTGGCAGCGGACGAATGCAATCAACCGATATTTACACAAATATATTCAGCGATATCGGCAGAGAGAGGGTGAAAGGGGCTTTGTAATCTGACCATCAGGTTTGAACATTTAGATTTTTACCCCCTGTCAATTATTCCTCCAATTAAACCATGTTAATTGCATTTTTGTTATTTCTGTGTGTGTTATATTTTGCAACATTGTTTTCTTAATTACTTGTTAAGATTTATGCACAACAGAAGTATTCATAGATATATATATACATGAAAGAGTGACATCTTGAATAATCCGACTGGTTTTGGGTGTGAGTGCACCATTCCTGTTAACTGCTATATCAATCACCCATAATGTTGCATTATTCACGATTTCTCTGATGGGGAATGCATTACCTGATATGCATGTCAAGGACAAATGTACTTCTACAACGAATTGGCATTTATTATTTATTTCCGGATAAACTAGTATAATGAACCCATGCACTCACAATAGCAGGATCAAACGATATGCAACAATATTTGTGTTTAATCTCTACCAATGTTGGAGCAAGTGTTGAGCCGCAGACAAACCTGCCAAATGATTATTTGATCGTGTTCCCGAATTCGGTTGCCATGGTAAAACCACAAGCGTCACGTGCACAAAAATACGGATTACAGTACCATCACTTTCAGGTCGGATTTTCTAGTCGTTATCAAGGATGATGGGTCGACCTCAATGAAAAATGACGACATGAATAATAAACAAGACGAGCATGGATAACAATGAGCTTTTAATACTTTCACCATTTTGTTGCAATAATAGGACAAAATAGCGTCCATCAAGTATTCATATCATAATAGTAATCATGCAACATATCAACGTGTCATGGCCATCTATAGTGTCAATTTGGTCAATCGCCCTAAGAAATACACCACATGAGATGAAATCAAGTAAACAAAAAGTGGAGTGGACGGATATTAGGGTCACGTTATGGCTGCCCATGACGAAATTTCGGTCGACATCGGCGGAGAATACTACGGTCTGATTGGTCGGATCTGTGGCTGAGATGTTGTCAGTTGTTTTGGGTGGTGTATTACAGACCCACTCAACATTTGAGTCTATCCATATGAATATGAAATATACATTGAATTATTGAATGAATGATATGCATATATTTATTACACATAATTATAAAGTAGCGTATGTTCTGAATTCGTGAGTTCATTTCAGTTTCATGGAAAGGACGAAAAATCGGTCTGTAAAACATCAGCCAACCAACAAACTATCACGTGACGCAGATCTGTCCAATCAGAGCATGGTATAATTGTTAATATCGGTCAAACTGTGTCCTTGAGATTCGATACAAGGTAAATTTTTCATGGTTCATTTTGAACAATTTTGTAATTGGGCTTCTGTTTCTCACCATGTTCAAGCATCGCTGGTACAGATGAAGGGATGTATATACTGCAAGAGACTGAATACATTTGTCGCAATCAACAAAGCTATGTAAGCTGCAGGATGGATTTATATTAGGGGGAAACCAATGTTTCGCCAAGGCTGGTCCCGAGATCAAGCAACGTGCAAGAGTCACGTGACGTAAGCTGAGTGATAATTTCCGTGAACTGATAAACGCCCGTCTAACTCAAAATTGCACTTTTAAAAACTATCTGGAGCATATCTCATATGGTAGTCAGAAGAACAAGTTTGAGAAAGAAAGGAAAATGATACAGATGAGGGCAGGGGGAGGGGGTGAGTATGGGAAGGAGAAGTGGAGAAGAGTGGAGAAGAGAAGAGAAGGATGAGATGAGATGAAGGAAGAAAATGATGACGAAAATGCGGAGGAATTGGTAAGCAGAAGCAGAAATACAAATCCAGCTGCAAGAGATGGTAAACAGAAACAAAAACAAATATAAAAGGAAGCAGCTAAGGGTTTTTTCTTCTTAATGAGTCTAGTATTCTTCCAACCTCCTGAATTGAACAAAGATATGTCATCGGCTAACGTGAAGACAATTATTAAGTGGAAAGAAAACTGCTATAGGATGGTGCACAGTTTGGATCGGGGTTTGTCGGGGAAGGCGACCTGATTGGGTGGCACCTGGTTTTCCTTCCCGTTGGCCATAAAGTCAGGGTTCTCGTCCTCCAGCTCCTGCTGTGAGTTCCGTTTCTGGATTTTGTGCAGGACGATGCGATACGTTCCCGTGATGCTACTCCGAGAGTCTTTATTATGCGCGGATTTGAAATGGTCATCAGTGATGCCGAGATCAATAAGCATCTTACGCGCTTCCCTTTCATCGTCTTTGAGATCGACAGTTTCGATGGACGGTTTACTAAGATAGGGCTCGAAGGCACACGGAAACTCCTCCGCCTCCAAAAAGTCTGAGTTGGTCATCTCCTGAATTGTGTATCGATCTGTCGGCACAGGTTTCAGAATACTGCGAATAAGGAACTGACAGCTGTCCGACACATACGAAGGAATGTTGTACATTCCGTCTAAAATGCACTTCTTGAGCTTGGCCACAGTTTCAGCGCGGAATGGCATGATACCAGTGACCATGAAGTATAGAAGGATGCCCAGGGCCCAGATGTCCACGTAGGGACCGAAGTAGCTCTCGTCCTTGAAGAGTTCCGGGGCGGCGTAGGGCGGTGAACCACAAAACGTGTTCAATGTCTGATCGGCTTTGGCAAAAGTGCTGAAGCCGAAGTCGCCGACTTTGATCACCTTTTGACTGACGAAGAGGACGTTCTCTGCCTTCATGTCACGGTGGATGATGTGGTTTTCGTGCTGTGGGAGATAAACATTTGAAGGCTGTTAAGTATATGGCAAGAGGGAATGTCAATGTCAACACAAGCGAAATGCAATACAAATAGACAAAGATGCCACATGGAGAAAATTAACTTCTACGGGACCGAAAAATGTTTACAATATATTTTAATTTATAATTTGCCTTGATGGAAATTTGTCTACGCAGACTAAGGTAAAGTATCTTTTGCAGAGAAATACACTTTGACAGAACCCGTTTTAACAAGTAATGCGTTGTAAAAGTGTAAGAAGGATTAATGTAGATTTCGTAGATCAATGTTGATCGATCAATCACTGCCGCCATGAAACGAGCGTCCATGTCAGTGAAAGCTAAATATAGATTTCTTCTTTGAAAGCAACGTAGCTAACAAATTTTGTATTTCTCCGAAATTCGTCAGCCAATGGCGATGTAATCGACAGCTGTCATAAAGGGACCGTAAAGATCATTAGAGTGCATTAACGCTGAAATGGACACATGGAACGGACAGGTTGACGATAGGCTGCCATTGTCAAATGAGCCCGGGGCACGCAACACAATCCCCATCGGTAATGCGCGCGATTGTTTTTTCGACAAAAGTGGAAATTTAATTCGTACAATTGCTGACTGGTAGATTGGCGTTTCAATTGACATCTGTCACACCGAAAAGGGTAATATGAAACAGATTATTTATAAATCAGTCCCAATTTACGACGTCTCACAATTCTTAAACCGAATTTCCTAATCCAAGCAGAACTTTTACTCTACAATCAATCATACAAAACAAAAGATAGATGATTTTTGGATTACAATTTAACTGAGAAATCAGAACAGTACTTCTTAGAAGTCATAGAACGGCATGTGAAGTAAGAACTTGTCAAAGCAAAATTCATCCACATGCTATTAGGATCAGACAAGCTACTTAAGCATAACGGTGTAAAATATCATGACCACTTAGAGTATTAACATTTGCAAAGGTTCAACGAGTGAACTAATGGATGGCACGACAAAGGCGCCTACCATGTGATTGACAGCTGAGACAATTTGGGCAAATAATGCCTTTGCCTCGGATTCAGGCAATCGGCCCTCGTTGGAGATTTTAGTGAAGAGTTCTCCGCCGTTAGCGTATTCCATGATGATGTGAAGTTTGGCGAGCGTCTCCACCACCTCGTACAAGCGGATGACGTTCGGATGATGAAGTCTCTCCATGCTGGAGATCTCTCGAGACAACAATCGCTGAGTCTTCTGATCCAATTTGGTCTTGTCAAGAATTTTGATAGCAACTTTCTCTGTGGAAGAATGACGCAATGGTAAAAGCTAACCAACTACCAATATGCAACAGATAATCTGCCAACCAAAAAAGGCTTCAACAGATTCCTTTATCTGTATAGCTCTGAGTTGAGATAATATGGAAGCCAACCCAAGCAATGGGTACATTTCTAGCATAAACCACATTAACGTCAGTCTGACGTCAGAATCAATTTCCTGCACAGCTCGATCGCATATACGAGGGCAGCTTCCTAAATGCGTTATTGATCACGTTAAGACGCCATACTTTTTGTTTCGCATTTGTTTCGCATTTGTATCATGCAATTCCTATCAATTACCAAATTGCGCACTGTTCAGCAAATAACGTACCTTTCGTCAATGCATGGATGCCCAGCTTAACCTGGGAGAAATTTCCCGAACCAAGCTCTCCTCGAATTCTGTAGAAGCCGATCCGCTTGCCGAGGGTGATTTCTTTCAAGCATCGTTTGTCGTTGGATAGATCATGAGACAGTCTCTCGTACGCCGTCGTTCGGCGTTCACGGGGCTTTTCTTGTTCGTTTTCGGTGTGTGACAGATTTGGTTCCGAGTGACATTCCTGCTGGTGCTGACTCGGTAGCTCTTGGTCATGCTCCGTCATCCTGATGCCGCTCAGGGGCGGCTGCATGCCCCGCCTCGCCGGGACGGAGGTGGCCGGGGGCGGAGAGCAAGACGGCTCACACGCCGACGATTGCGCTTCGGCCACCATTCGGTATGGACATCCTGTGAAATGTACGCATTAGTAGATTTACAAACGTCTGTGTGTCGTGCAATGGGCGACGCAGGATATTATACGGCTAGGGCAGGGAAATAACCAAGACGCAATAGATGCATCGCAGATGAACTCACCACAAGCAAACTGATTGAATAATGCGACGCTATGGAGACAGCCAAGGATGAAGTGAACAGGCCTCCCGCCAAGCAGCACATTATATACCGATCAACGCTAAGAGGAAATTAGCGAAGGAAACATCGTGATGGCCTTACGATATAACAGAAGCAGCTTTAAAGGTCTTTCCACTCACGTAACGCTCCCTGAGAGCGGATGCAGCCTTATGCGAACAGGCACCAATGACTGCGTGCTGAATGCTTCCGTCGTCTGCTTGTTAGGAATCGGTGCATGCACTATGCATTGTATTAAGCGCTTATAACGGAATGCTGGTACAGTATTACACACTGTGGTGGACAGGGGTATTGCCCGATCACTGACCTTTGGGATAAGTAATTATATATAAATCACACATATAATTACAAGTCCTACTTCAATGTGCTTAACAAGAGCACAGCATATATAACCAACAGTGAGCCTGCCTGTTAGAAGAAGGTCACGAGGAAAAGGTCATGGTTGTGACACCAAAACGTATTGGAATATTCGACATGAAACCAAGGTGGAACTTTTGCGCCATTTTGAGCTTATGCGGTGAAAAATAAGCGTTTCGTTCGTGTTATTAATCAGATTGGCTCCTCCAGTGTACTGTAGTGACATCATCCTGTCATATTGAGAATTATGAGAATCTAGAATTCCAGCGAATCCTCAATTGACTTTTCAATTCGGTGGAAACGAGAACGTTGGCATTTTGATGTGATTTTTTATATACGCAGTTTTTAGAAATAATGATGTCAATGCTAAAGAAAGAAAGAAAGAAATATATTCTGTGACCTATGACCTAGCTAGCTCAGCACTGCAATATGTGATAGCACGCCAAACAATATGACGAACATGGGCGTGACATCGACGGACAGATAGCCGGAGGAACATATGTAGACATGAACATGGTACACGAGGGATCGAGGTGTTCATGTGTAGAATTGAGAACGCCGTCTGCCATAATTACTTAGCAGATGACGTCTTTATGTGGACATTATAATTAAGTTGGCAGCACATTTTGGAACTTGTATCAAGATGGAAATGGCCTGTATACTGCACATTACCATGAAAGTAAGGAAGCAATTATCGGAAATTCCATCATCTTCACTTGTTAGCAGCAACTCAGCGCTCTAGCTGTTTCCAAGGGAGGATAGTATTCGAGTGTTTTCCGTTTGAAATTCTAATACAATTTTGACATTGTACGTAACGTGCAGACTGCATTCAGTATTACATGACGTCACTACACGTTTATGAGTTCCCGAGGTCAAATTGCTGCGAATTGGCAAACCGAGAATTATATTTACACCGCATCATTGCACACGTCAAGAAACTCACACGGAGTTAAAGACACCGTATTTCCATTATATGATTTGCTTTCCATTTTTTAATGCATCATATATACGTAAATACACATGCAAGAGCGCACAAAATTGCACTTAGACTCAATCATTTGATCCATTTCTCAGAACGACAATTTTGTGTGATATAGGGCGAGCGATATAAGCGCGAGTTGCAATGTTATGGATTGACCAATGTTATTAATAATACCTCATATAATATAATACCCATTACAGAACGAAAAGTATACATATGACGACGTAAACACATGAAAAATAAATCGCGGATTTCAGTCGATTTTCAGCGGAAATTATTGGATAGTGAGGTCAAAAAAAAAAAGACAAAAATAGCATAATATGTGCATTAATTGTAAGCCATTGGATAATATTACAGCGACATTCTGTAAGGGGTATATCTGCGAGGATCTTAAAATGCGTTTATCAACATGATCCGCCTTTCATTGTGTTGTAATAAACCCGCGTGATCACTGCAATAATCTGATTCATAAAATAATAGTTCATTGCTCTGTGAAAGGATTTATTTACCTGTGACGCTCAATATACACTTATAATAATGGTATTCATTCGTATTACTTTTTAAAGTGCAATTGGGAGCAAAACCCGAGAAACGAGAAGTACTGGGTTTTTCCCAGGTACACACGTAAGAAGCGTGAAACGAGGGTTGCCTGTCCTATGCATGAGGCCCACAAAAAGACGCCTCACACCAATGCAGATGGGGCAAGACATGCTAATTGGCTTCAACGTTGAGGTGTGGGGATCAATGTCATGTTAAGAACGACGGTAACGTCACCAGACAAGCTCACAGCTGAATGCAATATTGATGAACGCACCAAAGAGTTCATGATGCGGAGTGAAAAGGCAAAGCGTGATCGATCCCGCTGAGAGCCATCTAAATAAGAAATAGGTGAAATTATTCACAGGTTGTTTGCTGTTCAAAAGCAGGTGTGGTTAGACAGCTTCCCTGTACCACAACACAGAATGTTCGACTTGCAGATGGGAGACCAGGTAGTATTACATTGATTGCAAAATCGGTATTGGCCAACAATAGATACATGAACAGAAGGGCTGGTGTTGGTATAGATCTATATAAAGCTCACACGGTTTGTAATAGAAAAAAGTGTTTGTATTATAAACAGTGCACCTTCGTCGGGAGAAAAGAGAAGTTTATCGTAAATCTAAGCTGATCGTGAGCTAAGGAGACACGATGCATTGTCAGATGTCCTTCAGCGCAGACGCCAGCGCTCAATGAAATATTTAGAAGACAAAAACTGTCCTCGTTTGAGATCGATGGCAACTCGTTAACCGATGACTTTCTTCGTACAAGATCCTAATCAAGTGATACCTGGAATATATCTGCTCATATCAGGTGTGTGCGGAGGGGGAGTCATTGACCACAGCCACAATGTATGACGCAAGTCAAAGGATTAGCCGAAATGTATCATTAGACAAAAAGCTATATCCGATTCTGAATGCGAACTCATCCATCTTGCGTTAATCGCGTAGAGTTAATCCCCAACGAGGGAACCAAAAATAACACAAGCAATCGAAGAATGTGGTACTTATCAGAGCATATAGCGACGGCGAGCAAGCCTGTCCATGGGGTAGCTATATGGGTATAAGACTGCCGCTTCGGATGGGACCATCGGTCCATGCTTTGAATCTCATCAGAGGATATTAGCGTCTCATGAGGCAGGTTAGCACGTATCTGCACCATGCCGTTATATCACTACAGGTTAACCTTAATGCTCTTTGATGTTAATTAAGCCGCGTGCAACACTAAAATCTACCAAAACATACATTCGCATTGACAACCACGGCGACGCGTGCTGATATTGGCGAATATCAGCACAGTTGCTTCTATATACAACACATTCCGGTCGTTCCCCTAAAGGGTCGAAAGTAAGGGTAACTATATATCATTCTATGAGCACAATTGTTCACAAAGTGTCACCATCAATGACTTTATTGATTCGCGTTTTGTGACTAGAGGTAAGTCAAGATCAACCTTATAAACGTCGCTCCGTTGTCTTTAGAAGTGCGCGTAAATGTAGGCGACAAGATGAGATGTCGAAATGGAAAGAATGTGGAATAGACCCCAGAGAGGGAACCTGATTGACTATCAGGCAGATCATTTCCCACCATGCAATACGCGAGTCATCTTCTGCACCTGAGGTATATGAAAAGTGTTCCTGCACAGCGCAAAAAAAAAGATAGGTATAACTTCCGGTATAAAACAATCCCCGAGAGAGTAACTGACGTACACCGGGCACAATCAAGTTCAGAACATATAGAATAATTACAGGGGTGCGTTATTGTATATATCTTAGGCCTTAGCGAAACACAACAGTTAACCGAATAAATATGGTAAACGACCAATTTCTACATTCATGAACGCACACAAAACCTGGATATCTAAGCTGTTAAGGAAATAACTATAAATAATAAATGTATCCGATTATACGTGATTACGCCTACTATTCATAGCAGGTGACTTGTACCTGATGGCCCACCTGCCAGCACAGCTAATTAAGTTCTGATTACTTCCAAATTTCGGAAGAGCAGGTGGGATTATCAAATCACATGCAAACAGTAAATTACAAATTCAAAAGGAAAGAAGACCGTCGTCGAATCACCGCCGCCAAAAGCTGATATTATTTTCTTCGTGAAGTCCACCCCAGGCGTGCACCCTACCCCCTTCAGAGGGTGATACAGACATGATAAGTAAACAGTTTAAAAACACACTTTTCCTGCGAATCCATCATTCTCGGTATAATGGGGATTGCTTCTTTAGTTCTTTGAAGAGCGTTAGGAAGGTGGGTATAATGGTGTGACTGTGCGGGGAAGGAGACATCTACGTGATCAGATGAGAGGATCTCGATGCCTGGAGTAGCTCCTGGAGATCATTGAGGGCCGGTCAAGTGGGGCGATTATCTCGGATAGTAGTAGGGCAATTAACTCACGAAGAACAACACAGGTATGCTCAGTAAGAGCTGTAATTATAATTGTGGATTAGGTGTGTACAGTATGAAATGCTCCGGAAACCGATGTTAAGATTCTAGTATCCCCTGGATTAATCATTTATACAGGTTAAATAGAAACATGGGACATATATGCAGATCAAGACATCCGTATCTGCGTGACACTTTTTTTTTTTTTACCTGCCAGGCAATAAGGGTGTTTACCCCTGAAAAAAATAATAAAAAAAGATCGCATGTAAAAAAACTTTCAATCAGGGACGAAATTTATACATTTTTTTTAACCAGGAATCAAACACGTCGGAACTATTGATGTGCAAAAAATATCCGAACACGTAGAAAGGAAAAACAGAGCAAGACAAGTTGGCATCTTCCTAATAAATAACTCTCGCTGGAGGCTCCTTATAACCACAGAAAGGTGACTGCCCAGGAGCGCAGATCGTATTCCTAGTTGACGTTTAGTCCCCGTATGGATTTCTTTTGCCCGCCGTTGGCCAAACTAAAGATTTGACAAGTCCACACTCGCATTACCATAATGAGTATAGAGAGATCAGGTGCATGTACGGAGGTTGCTCCTGACTAGTTGTGCATACTTACAACATTAGCTGATATTTCAAGGCAAAACAATACACCGTATATCAATCACATTACGCAGATGTGTATTTATAAACAACGTGTCACCTGGTGCCACATGCAGCGAGGCCGCATAGTCCATCAACACCCACTCAGCTCGTGCCTAATTAACAGAGCGACAAGACGGATGGCCATTTGCAACTCAGCTGGACAGAACTATATTCACGCGAAATGGACAATGGACACTTCAATTGGAACATTTGTTAGGAATCAAAGTTACATAACTATAGTCATACTATCAGGGT
>KB312289.1:29920-65903 GCA_000328365.1 Capitella teleta | reverse complement strand
GCGAAACGCTGACGTTTCGCCAACGCAATTTTAGGGAAACGCTGGCCCAAATGCAATTTTAGGGAAACGCCGGTGTTTTCCCAAATGCTGAGGGTCAGGTCAGGTCAGGTCATGTGATTTCAGTCCTTTTGCATCAAGACTCTTGAATGTCTTGCACAGTTTAGCCCCAGTATCAGGTCGTGTGATTATAGTCTTTTTGCATCAGACCAAACGCTTATAACGTTATGATATATGATTGACGTGCACACGATCCTATGTAGCATGTTAAGAAATGTTTACCGGTAATTAATGTCATTTAATGTTTTAATGTTTAAGGGATAAGAGAGGAGGATTGATTGGCAAATATTATGCTCTCTGTTATGATTCAAAATACTAAGGAAGAGCTCTTGCATATAGTCATAATAGTGAGCGGCACTGTAGCAGTTACAGTAAACGACTTGGAACATCACTCAGTGAAAACAAGACTGGTAAACCAAGATGTAAATAACATTCCTTTTATTGCATGATAAAATATGTTTATGTTGTAAAAAACCCAATTCAATTCACAAATTCAAACAGAGAGCTATTATTTCTATTTTAAATTATAGTCGAAACTTTATTGCGCTGAGAAATATTACTTATGACATTGTGTGAAAAGATTATAAAAGCATACGTACATTCCAATTTAAAATCGCATTTAAGTGCATACAAATATTTAATGGAAAGCATTAAAATGTTTCACGCTGTTGGAGCACTCCACCTGGAATACAGACCACATGAAACCATTTTAAACAATGATCGCAAGAGACTGCTTTGGTGTGTAGCGAAAGACTTTGACAACACTTAGAGCAATGTGTGTCAGCACCCTCTCTCATCCGTTTAACCTTGAACAAAAGAACCATGTATGTTCCCCTATCAAAATGCGTGCATACAATTGACAAATCGACTTCTAAAAGCACCGTTGGCAAATTGCTTAAAATGTCATTCAATTGCATAGGGCTGGGCGGATATTGCTTAAACACGGATAACGGATATCCGTGTTACTAATATCCGACGGATACGCATGCCTCTAAACCAGTAAATCCATTTTCCAGGCGATGAACCTTCAACCACTGAGCTCGGCCCTATTATTGCCCACTCATTGTTCGTTGGGCTCTGAATCAATTTATTCTGGGCTGGAAAACTAATTTATAAGGTTGCTTCAAAGAGTTAGGCAAATAATATACCAAATATTTGTGACATAAAGAGAAAACATTCGTATTACCAAGAATCTTGAACGGAAAATCCAAAGTGAAACAACACACTTGGGGTGGGGATCATTCCAATTTATGAGACTTGGTGCGGATGAATACGTCGCACAGGGACTTGTTGAAGCTTCCAGCATTGAGCACATGCCCTTGAGGGCAATGAAATGTCTTTCCCCACATCTTTTGAGGGAACCACAAGAAAACTGCTGATTGGAAGTAGGGTGACACATGTGGAAGGCCGGGTATCGGCGAAGGCAAAGGTATTGACGACTCATGGACCATATACTCGTCGTTTCTAGACGAATCTGCTAACCCTGGAAGTCCTTTCTAGTCTTCAGGACTCACAACTTCCGGAACAATCAATGACATCCTAATTACTGCTTTCTGGTAGTTAAATACAATATCGAATTTTGTCAATAAAATCAGAACCCAAAATCATATCCGATTTGATCGGAAGAGTAACCACAAGTTTTTAATTGCCTATCTTATCAATTGGCAGAGTTACCATTCTGTCACACTTAATTTTCTTGCCTTTTAATAGTACTAAGAATTATACACGATGCCAAAATACCACTACAGTTTTTAAATTTTATACCAATTAACGCATATACATTGTAACCCATTACCTATACTTGGATCTTGGGTCTCTTGTCCTCTAGTCATTGTGTATTTGCTGCAACTTGCTGAATTGCCGGATGTCTCTCTCTTGCTTGCTGCGCTTGTGTGTGCTAAGGGGCGGATCTTTGATCCCTCTGTCTTTTTCTGCAGTCTCGCTTGAGATGTCCTTCCTTACCACAATAGTAGCACGTCCTTGATTCACGATATGAAGAGTGTGGAGAAGCCTTTGTCATTCCCATGTCCTTGAAGCGTCCTGTTAGTTGGTCCATCTTCTTCTCCAGCTTACCATACTGTGACTTTGGGTTCTTCACTTGACTTTGTTCCTGTGTGGGCTTGAAAGCGTGTTCCCCTTGTACTGGTTAATTGCTGCGATTTCCATTGGCTTCTCACCATTCGTAAAACCTAGACGTTCAAGATTATCTTGTACCTTTTCCGTCAGTGCCGTCCGCGTCATGGCTTGTTCCAGGTGCTCTGGCCTATCAGGAGAAATCATTTTGTGTAACAAATGTTTATCCATTAACCCTTTGGCATACGTTATAGTTTTAAGTAGATTGTCAACTTGATCTGCATTACTTGGAAATGCAACACTATTTTCCGTGTGTTGTATGGGATATGCCTCAGCGACAAGATCGCGAAATCGTCGATTGAATGAGACAACAGATTCTTTTGGCTGTTTACTAATTTTGTACAATTCTTCACGTAGTACGCCGTCAGCATCTTGGCTTATAAATGCCTGGATTAAATGCTGTTTAAATGCTCCCCACTCGGCACCTTGGCCGTGTTCATCAATCCACCAAAGACCTTCCCTCAACAAACTATCCCTTGCTTTTATTTATTTAAGCCATATACTTCAAATTGTAGCACCAGTGGCACCAGTTCTAATTCCCTAAGGAATTTTTTAATGAGATGTGGCATGGAGCCTTTGCAGAAATCAACACGCTCAGCCTGCCATCCAAGATTTCTTAGTAGAGCTATTTCTGGTCATCTCAGGAAAGCAAGTCTGTCCAATGGTCAGACAGGTGGAATTCCTACAAAACACAAACCAATTTTTCACATAATTATTATAAAACATTGACTGGTCTATTTTAGTCAGTGGTAGTGGTATATGCTGACCTGGAAATATTTAGAATGTTTATGATCACTGAGTTATCTAAGATAAACCCGGTGATGTAGCCAAAATAATAATCCAGGCGGTCGTGCTCTGCCTCATGTCCAAGCTCCGCAGTTCTATTAATGATGTCCCGCATTGTCGCCCACTCGGCCTCCCTCAATTCATTCAGGACCCTGTCATAAGTCCGGTAGTCCGACGGGGTGGCACCAGGGAGGTTTACCCAGCCAGTAACCAACTGCCGGCAAAGGGACATCCGCGATTGCCCATTGAATAGTTCGTGGCGAAGCATCGCCCACAGGCGACATGCCAGCAGCTACTCATGACATTGGGTGGGTTGACCAGGCAGATAGGGCAGAGGTCAACTTTTCCTCTCTTCCCTGGCAAACTCTCTCCTGACGCATGTGTTGCCAATCAGCAGAAAGTTGTGCACATAGGTGACTTCTTTTGGATTGTATTTCATAACGGGTTCTCTCAAGAGTCTCCAGGTGCAGAGATTGTGAGCTCCTGTCTGCACAGTAAAGATAGAAAGAGGGTCAAGAATAAATATTTGTACTGATATTGAATATAATATAAATAATATAATATAATAATATATATAATAATATAATATAAATAAACGTTTGCAGATATTTAAAAACTAATAATCTCTGAATAATAATTATCTTTTCTCCCCAGTCGAAGCCTCTCCTGACGCAGCCTCAGTTGGGGGTCTTGTGGTCTGTACAACAGAGGAACGGAACAAATAAACACTATGACCCCAAATGGAGGAAACTCAGAGCGGCGAAAGTCATCAAGGTTTGTCACAGGCATCTGTGAGCATCTCGCTGATGGATATTTTCAGATTGATCTTCCAAACTACCAGCGCATGAGACGTGAGGCAGCCATGTCTCCTGAAGAACAGCGCTCAAAGATGAAGAAAGATGGACAAGCGCCCCCACGGTCATTCACTGAACGAGAAATCATCCTCGCCTGCACTGGTACTGCTGCTTTCTTATAATGTGGAATTTCAGAGTAATATTGTTGCGGGATGGCTGCATTGACTGTTGTCTTTCTGTAGGTGCAATCATGGAACCATATGAGCCTCCGAAGGGCGATAGCGTGCTATCATCACTCAGTGGCCTGGTGAGGAATTGAATTTGCTCAGATTTATTTGAATTCCTTCTTAACTTCAGAACATTAAAGGATTGAGCGACAAAGGGAAATCAATGAACGCTGTGAGGAAGATCAAACAGTACGAGGATGACTTCAGTGTTTCAGAATTCCCGTCTCTTGCTCAGGAGATATATTTGGAAGCGCATGCACTGCTTGAAGAGTGAGAATTTGTTTGGTGGAGTATCACTGGTAACGGTGGTGTTTTGCTATTTTTCAGTGTTGAGAAGAACAAGGATCGTCTGCATGACTTGGTGACAGAGAAGGCCTATCCCGTGAGTTGATATTTCTCTGAGTAACTTGAGTTGACTCTTCATTTGTTTATTAAAGGACATGGTTTGGAAATTGAAGAACAAAACGTTTCGGTGGAAGTTTGTTGAATCATTAGAACCTGCAAAGGTCGTTCGTGTCCGAGCAGGAAACGCCATTTCAAAGGAGAATATGTTTGGTCAGGTCACAGTGCGCTTCCACACGCAGCAGGTAATTTATGCAACAATGGTTCAACAATGTCGCTGTCGTGGGATTCTATTCAGGATTTGTCTGATCTCAATGTGGTGTTATATCATCAGCGCAGCTTCAGTTGTCATAAATTACAATTCTTGAGTTCTTGCTATGTGGCTCACAAGGGCACACTTGCTGTAGTGGGATAACTGGCGATCAGTAGACAAGAGCGGTTACAAATTGGGGAATCTTTGATCTTAATGGCATTAGATAAGAACTAATTCCAGAATTTTATTTTTAGAGCTGAACATATTTAACTTTCTTTCTTCCTCAGACGCTAGCCTTGTATGACCGATTTGGTCGCCTCATGGTTGGCAGTGAGCATTTGGTGAAGGATTGTTTAGAGTACGTTGTGTTTGAGAAACATCTGTCAGAGGAGTACAGTGAATGGCGCCTGCATGCTAAGATCTTCCCTGATTGGATGGAGCCCAAGAACATGCCCCTCAAAACGATGAAAAAGCCTGATTTTTCAGGTGAAGAATATCAGGAAGTTGAAGAAGACGAAGCAGATGACAAAGCTGTGGCTCAAACCGCCTAATTACATTGAATAAATTTGTTGATTTTAATTGTAAAATAGTTGGTTGTGTCAATGTCAATTTTGTGTTAAATGTGTATTTATTTAAATTTTTGCCAGTATAGAGGATGTTGGGGATCAGGTTGATAATTTGTTCATCAATTCGTTAAAATTTATAGGAATGTTTTGTTTAAATTAAGACTTAAATTAAGACAACCCTCTATTGATGGGATATAATTTATTCATTTATTAAGTAATTATACAAGGAGTTTCATTGCAATTTGGAGCTTTTGCAGAACCTGTTTGGTTCTGGTTTTATATTCATTCTTGTTTAGTAGCCTGGACATTATTAATTAATCTTCATAATTTTTACATAAATAACGTAAATTAATCTGATTTAAATAATATGTAACATGCAGTATTGATCAGATTAATTGTTAGGTGACAAATAATGAAATAGTTGAACAAAAGTTCAATGAAATAAAATTCATTCATAAAGTTAGACTAACAGACCAATATTGTAACACCTCAAAGCTCTGATAGAACGATTAGATGATCATGGCTTGGTAATTCATTGGAATGTACATTTTTGATCAGCAATTGGCCTTTATCAATTTTATCCGTCTGCTTCAGGTGACTGATTCGAGGCTCTTTATCCATCACTCTGTTCAACTCGTTCCCCACATCGGCCGAATTACATTGGACTACAATTCGCCACTCTGGGTGGTCCTTATTTGCTTCAAGGATCCTTTGTTTCAAAGTTTCTAATCGTGGGCTGTTGGTGTGGGAAACTGCATTGTTTAAATCCCTGCTCATGTCTGCAGAAGAACAACAAAAACAAATTTGAATGGTGCTTCAGAGGAAGTTACTGACCTCTGTAAATCTCATTCAGCGAACCGGGTTTTAGGTTCAGTTTACTCATTTCGTCCTCAAGGAAGTCAACGCAAGATTGGTCCCCGATGTAGTGCTGCACCTTCCTAGCAGTGTTATAGGCCTGTGATGAAAGAAATATGTTCTAAATGTTGGTAACAGTGCTATATACTCATTGTGTGTGTCGGCTAATCAACCAATTCTGCTTTATTTACATTTTTAGAAATAAACATCAGTGCTACAATAAAAACAAAAAGCACTCGCAACCAAGAGAATAGTGCGAGAGTGATGCCTCATTTATGCGTCCAATAAATTCCCTGCTTTCAGCCAAAAGTTAAAATGTCGCCGAATGTTCTGTGCACTCAATTGATTGAGATAAATTGGCACCATGTCGATGAAATGGGAATATGAATGATCGGAATAATAGCATAAAATGACTAACTATACCAAGTATTTATTTCTCTTAATTTTGCGCGGTTTTACACTGCGATCTGTTGTGCAACATTTCTCAAAAAAATTGCATTGCCATTGAAAAGCATTGAAATCGTTAACATGGAGTAGATAAAACTACTTTTGGCTCACTCTGTATATTGACCTGGTGATTCTGGAGCCAATTAACCTCACTGGGCCTCGCCTTGAGAGGTTACTTTATCTGCCTCCGGAGTAGATCTGCCATTTTATATATGAGCATAAATCTATCCTGTTCAGGATTTATCCGCTAATTTCACTAGACCATCTAAAGAATTTGCGGGTTTTCGTGACAAATCAAGCTCGTATTTTGATTGCATGAGAACTTACTCTCAGATTTGCAGAACATCTTTGAAATTCCATAAGGGCGATCGATGACTCTAATCCTTTTTTGTGTTTAATCTGTTTGTTCATCTTATCAAGCCATTTATCGTACGTAGCAAAGTTATCCGGTGGTCCATCTTCAACTATAATGGCAGATTCAGAAAAATCAAGCATGAAATTATCGTCAAACCAGTGACGATTCTGCTCAGAATTGTTTCCACGCGTCGCATGGCTTCATCTATCATCACAACCACACTGGAACGCACTGGAAGCAAAGACGAGGTTTATAATTTGTTTAGGCAAAAATTTTCCTTCAAATGGTGCCCATATAGTGCATGAACACACGATGTTATCACATGAGAGTTCTGGCTGTTCCATCACATTGTGCTGGAGTATACGCAATGTCCCTCAAATAAAGAGTAAACCAAAACAAGAATTCACACGATTCTACAGAATTAAACTATTACGTATTTGATAATATTAAAAAAGACATGGAATCAATGTAGTTCAGGGCTATTTGAGCTCCCCGTGTTCCTTTACCATCCACGTGGCTTGGGGCTGCGTCCAATTTAAATGGTTTGCTTTCCTGTACATGTATTTGCGGAATCACATCAGTGCGGACGTTCGTCTGTTGAGTGGTCACCGCGCCCTCCTTCAAAACTGTCGAACAAGCATGATGAAATTTCAAAAAGAACTAGGGCACTGCCGGCACACTGACGCCATTTTGCTGAGGCCTCTTTGATATCATTCCATACTGGCAGGGTTGGGTATCTGTCTTCCATAACCTTACTGAAGGATGTAAACCAATCCTCTGATCTCTTACGAAGAATGATTAAAAGATGCGTCATTGCATTGTTCTCCGACTGGTATTTCTTTCTTCTTAAAATCTCTTCCTCATCAACTGATCTGTGAGTGTAAACAATTGAAATTATCTCAAATCGTTTTAGCGACATCTTCGAAATTCCACTTTTACATGTGAATTTGGTGACAATGCAGGTTCGTTGCATAATCAATGAATGATTCTTACGTAATGCACCCATCCAGCTTCAAACCGTCTATGAAATCAATCGGATTGAGTAGCACAAGTTGAGGGAAAAATGTGCTGATCAGGTTTTGGTAAACTTCAGGTTCCAGTGGATGACGGCGGGATGCTTGATTCTTTCCCTTTTATGAACATCCTCAAAGAGATTCACGACGTTATGCTGACCTGGGAAAAACCACAGATAGCAAACTTTGTTCTTATTCGTGTCAAAATTAACCCGTTTGTTTGAGAGCATCTATAAAGCATTGAAACCATCCCTTTGCACGCCTGCTGACTAAGTTATCAATGAAAATCTTGAACTTGTCTGGACGGCTTTTGGCCGGATTTATGATGTCCTCTTGCGTTGCTGAATGAAGAAAAAAGTAATAAATGGTTTGTTTTAAAATCTATTGAAAAATACAACATATTAAGAATTTTGGTCAGGAGTAAAATGATATGCTTCATTCAGACCAGTGTCCGTTCTACATCGGATGCAAGTCGCCCAGAACTCTGCATTGTAACTATGTCTACTTTGCCCAATGTTCATAGTTGGAAAGGAAATGTTCTTCTTTAATGCATGCAATCGACCCTGTCCATATAAATTTATAATCAATCTCAACTTGTTCATACGATTGACAGAGATTAGAAGTCCATTGATCCTTAGATCTCTGATTTCGTCACATCAGGGTGTGACCTCTTAGTACTAGTGTATGATTAGCGAGATACAAGGCTGCTTTTGATATAAAGAAGAAAACGAAGAAATTTGTTTAAGGCTAAAACCGATGAAAATATCTCCTATTGAAAATTATATTATAATTGAGAGATTGCCACCTGGGTTGAGGATGCCATTCATGTATGGGATGAGGCTCTCGAAATCCAAATATCCAATCAGCATTTCTGAGTACACGCTCTGAAGGAGGTGGATCTGCTGTTTCTCCCGTGCGATCTGCTTTTCTGAAGACAATCAAAAATCAATGACCAAGAAGTGCAAAGGCTATTCGATTAAACAAATCAAGTATTATTTTAATTCCGATTCTTCCACTCTTGTGACTCAAACTCTTCAATATTTGATAAGTTCAAAATTTGTGTAATATATTATTATGAATGGAAACCTTCTGCTAGAAAGTAGATAAGGAATGAGTTGAATGTACATGTACATTGTACTGGTATAATCCATTCGATCAAAATTGTACCTTCCAAGGTGTATGTAATATTTAATCACAAATATATTCTGTGGTGGAGTGTCCATGAAATTATTATAATTCAACGTTGTGCCTGCCGATGACGTACGCCTCCAGCAAGGTTCCCAGCAAACACAGAACGTTAGGCAAATGTGGGAGACACGTGCAGATAACCTTCCCTAACGTTACAAAATAACGTTATCTAACGTTACTCAGGATGGGGGCAATAACGTTATCTAACGTTACCATGGTAACGTTAGGTAACGTTATCTAACGTTACAAAAAATTTACACCTAACCTAACCAAAAATAACTTAACCTAACCTAACCTAACCAAAAATAACCTGCATAGTAACATGATATACATGCACCTCATGTTGTTTTAACGAACCCTAATTAAAGCCACTGCATAACGTCTAATCTCATATTAAGTTACCAAACTTCATCAACCATTAGCTGCATATATACAATTACCGGCACGTGTGTATCACGTTTGCCTAACGTTAAATAACCAAAAATTTACACCTAACCTAACCAATAATAACTTAACCTAACCTAACCAATAATAACTTAACCTAACCTAACCAAAAATAACCTGCATAGTAGCATATACATGCACCTCATGTCAAACAAACAATATAAGAATGAAATCAAGATCCATCAAGTTTATTTATCCATATGAAAACATTTTAATTTACTGGACATGATCTTTTATCGTCTTCAGTCCTCATCTTCTGACATCACAGGGGCAGGGCGGTGGAAGGAAGCATCCTCCTCCAAATTCTGAAAGACAAAACAAGTAGTCACTAAATGACCAGATCATTAACAGAGTTCAGAAGACTCACTCTTTCCTTTCTTGGCTGAATGTGCTGAGGGCACCTGCATGTCCACCTTGAGCTCTCGGGGCAAAGATCGAGACCCTGTAAAACATTCACAAAATTAACAGAACCAGTTTAGAGGCATGAAGACTTACTAATGGTTTGCACAGGAGGTATCAGCAGGTCAGCCTCAGCCTAGCTCCTCCTCCTCCTCAACTGAAAAGAAACAATTGAGTTGAAGCAACAGCCAACTTTATAGGAGACCATACCGTCAGTGTCATAATCTTTTAAGTAGACAGGTGCACTACACCGCCTCTTTCCATGTTCTTGTTCCGATTCGAACGATGAGAGTTGCTGTGCCTTATTGCAAAGGCGACCGGCCCGCTTCAAGTCGCATGCCGTACAAGAAAAGAACGAACACATAATTAAAGCTTAGCGTTGAAACATGAAATCTAGGCTGTCGTTCTTGTTCTGGTCCGTTGAAATTCCTTTATTGAGAGGAGGGACCAGTCATCTCCTGGGTCGGTCTGCGTTCTGATTCCCTTCTCGACTTCCCTGACTCTTGGTCAGTAGCAAAACGACTTCTGGAAGAAAAAAAAATGTATATATAAAATATTTATATAAAATTATATAATATTTATATAAAATATTTATATTTATATATCAGCATTTGCGATAAGCGACACACTTCAGTGTACGGCGTCACAATTATAAGCTTATAGGCGAAAAGATTCTCGAAAAAATATGAGATAGAGATTCATGATATTAAAATTCTAAATGGCGAAATTCAAATTTCCTCTAACAATATTTGTAAAATATGAGGTCATTGTTTCTCACCTTGATAGTAAATGAAGAGAGCTGCTACTTTGATGAAAGATCGAGACGTCGATGGTTGAATTTACCAAAAGGCTGAGTTGTGGTAACTTTGGAAATGGCGATGTAATCGTGTAGACATTCGTTAGCTTTGAAAGCGAGAGGGGAACTAATGAGTGGAGAAGCCGGGGATTATTTTTATATATCGTCATTACGACCGTTAATAGCCTGCTCGACAGATCTCTGCTTCAGCTTGACTCCGCCCTAAGTATGCCAAGTGCGCTCGAGCGTGCAAGCGAGCTTGAAGCAGGGAGGCGGAGCATAGCTCCAAGCCCTTTAATCTTCTGCTCGTGTTTGTTAAAGTACTGAAATATTTCGCCTTTCACGTCACCTCCACGTATTTACACTTAACGCTTAAAGCGCGACAGCTCCTGCCTGCGGGTCCATGCGGGCCACGTCAGGCTCACGTCGCCTGCAGGTGACCATGAGAGCGCGCAGATCTAGTACTCGCGCCACGTTAGCCTAATGTTACCTGCAGGTGACCAAAATTTACACCTGCTGTTAACGTTAGGGGAATGTTCCGTGTTTGCTGGGTTCCTGTCATCGATTCCCACCCGATCTTGAAAATGCCTATTTAATTACGTCCTTACTCTGTTATCGGCTGGTGATACATTTAATCGGTGGAATATCCCTTGATAGAATAGAAATTCAGTTTTTCGTCTGTTCACCCCTGAGAAGAAATGCATCCTATTATTCTTAATTCTAACCATACTCCATAGCCCATATACGCAGGTACGATCGATCGACCTTAGATGAATAAATGGCGAGGTTAGGTTACCGTTAGGGCCAATAAATAATAAAAACTTTCACTGTATTTAGACAATCCACCACTAACCTGCTGCAATATCATACTCGCCCGAATTACTGCACGCCATTCTGCACGTTGACACCACACGTCTGTTGGCCAAGATCGGCTGATTTCACCGAAAGTGAAAGTAGCTATTTGTGGAGCCCGGGGTTTCCACATTCTCGATTCGACCGTGTTGTCCAATGATGTGGGAGGAACGAAAACACTTAACATCTTTCAGTGTCTCCATGAGTCACAGGACTAAGGGGAATTCCCATTCTGTACTTTCGCTTACACAAGATTTTCAACCAATGATATGGAGTAATACAGATGGAGCACCGAATAGGAATTCAGCTCTGAAAATATGCTCGCTGAGAATGGCTTCTGAAGGTAGTCTCTGAGAAGTTCTGGTGCGTTATGGCTCTCGCTTAATGGTAATCATAACGTTCACCGTTGTAAGGCAGCCAACATGAATTACTTGTAATTCTCTGTAGAATGCATTACATTTCACAAAACGAGTACTTATCAAAAGGATATTAAAATTTTTAGATAAGAACGTATTATTTTAATTTTAAGATGATCAGATCAGTGTTTTTTTCTGTATTTTGGTTGAGAGAAAGAGAGACAGAGAGAGATTGTTTAGCAAATGAGAGCCATGAGATTTATTTGATGATGGGATCAGATAAAATTATGAAATGAGAAAAACAAATTGAAGACAGTAGGACAAAAATTAATTAAAGAAGAAAAAAAATAATAATGGAATACATAAAAAAGGCCATTGAGTGCAATTAATGTTGAACTTTCTGCCGAGCTAAATTCAGAGGTTTCACACTTTTCAATTCATTTAAAAGAAATGTAAGTGGCATCAGAATGATAAGGAGATATACATGATCAATTTTGAAAATTTAAAGATAAATTTACCAAAAAGGGTAGACTCCTGAATTGAAGAGTATAGGCCCTGATGGAATAATCAGGTGCTATAATTATTATTAATAATATTATTCTAATTATTTCCGCATTTCCGCAGTCTTCTCAGATTTCCAGATACAGAAATCTGAGAAGGGTAAAAAAAATCTTCTTTAGTCTGCACACAAATTGAACATGGGAGATTTCTGAAGTTACACATCCAATAATATTATAAACTTAATTTTCCATATGTATGGGTTGAAAAGGAGAGACATTCTACACAAACCAAAAGCTAAAGGAAACAAATTTAAAATGCATGCATTTTAATAGCCAAATCCAATTAAGTTGTTACACATGAAATAATTTATAAAGAAGAAAACTGTTATATATATATATATATAAGCAGTAAAAGTAAAAAGTAAAAGGAGAAAAATTGTATCAAGCAGAATTGGTAGAAATTTAAATAAACGATTATTTATGAGCTATTAAATGGCAAACCACAAATGCATTGAGGCAATATCTTAGTTTTAGGATCAGTAATTGATTATGATTAAAATTGAAAGGCACTAAAAATGATATAGTAGTACTTCTTTCAAATTGAACAGTAAACTCTCAAGCAAATTGTATGAATTTGAACCAGTGATACAAGAAATTCATCTGAAAGAACAGTTATTTTTAAGCCTGGCAGACAAGAAAGAAAGGGGAAAAAGATAAAGAAATGAGAGTAAAAAAAACCAAACAGCTATATAGCTGAATTATTGGTGTGAACATGTTAAAAGAATAAAAATGGAGAAGTAATAGAAATGGATTTTTGGAGATGAACCCAGACATGATGGCTCACTACTAACTTGAACAGTAAAAGCAAATTTCTAAATTATGTTCTCCTCAGCAATAATTCTGTCAACTTGATCGGATCTCTGAAAATAAAATTTCAAATGAATGTCAATCAAATGTATATTTCATTCTTATTGGGGTGGGAATTTAACCTGTGAAAATAGAACAGGAGAAAAATAAACCTAAACACAAATAAAGGTTCTTTAAATTATTACCCATAATGTTACATAGTGTATATTTATTTTTTAATTGGGTTCAGGAGAAATTCGGTTTTGGCACAGCTTTTCAAGGAATTTAAATGTTAACTGAATATATGAAAATTTTAATAAGAAACCAGTGCTGGTGTATGATCAGATAAAGAGCTTACGTGTTCTCAATTTGGGAATCAATCCTCCAAGTTCTGGACACCAAACATCACTGTGAATAGAGAATCACTCAACCAAGCAATTTAAAGGTGCCAGTAGGATCTAGAATGATGACACTTTGAAAATACAGAATGAATATAATAATTAGCACAATAAACTTACCTAGTCTAACAATTCCACACATCTTTGGTGAATGATACACCATGTAGATTAGCAGAGCTCTTCATGTTAACTGCAAATAAGGTGCATGTAAGTCAAATAAGCGATTTGCAAATAATTTTAAATAAACTTTGGAAATACCTGTATACATGTTTGTATTGACATGTAAAGAAAGGAAGTTCCATTGCTTCTCCTGAAGCGGTACAGCTATTATACCTTAACCGTTAATAATAATAGACAATACATACACGCAACCAAAAAACTGAAATGAATTACACATATGATATAGGTATTATCATATAAGTAAAATAATAAGTATTATAATAAGGTGTAAATAATTATGCTGGGACTTGAAATATATAGAAATATATCCAAATGTGTACTATGATATACATGTACATTTAATATATAATTAAATGGATATCCATCTGCATACTATTGATATAGCACGGACCTGGATAATACTGAGGATCCTTCACTCTTCAAACACTTCACACTGTAGTTGCAGCTAACGGTATAGGGCCAAGGTATAGCTGTCACAGTGATGTGCCACAGGGGGTCTTACCAGTGGGCGATGGATACATGGAATGCCTATGCAGCCTTCTAGACAGTATATAATAATATCATATATATAGACAGAAAGCATTCACTGCATTGAGTTTTGTCCACATCTGCTCGCTCACTGGTAAGACTCCCTGTGTGATGTGCAGGCACTGATGCTTGAGGAGCTATATATTATTATGTGAATGATCATTTATAAATTTACCGATGAAAGGTTGTTGGCGCATTGTGGTGATATCGGTTTGAATAACTGACAATGACACATTTGCGTGTCATGGTCTTTCAATCGGGAAAATCTTCAAACGTCGAATGATCAACAGAACCAGACGCCGGAAGTGTTCGATGGCAAAGTGCGTTATGATATCCCCATCAGAACACAACCGTATTGTGCGCGTAAAATATTTACGCGCACAATATTTACGCGTTATACGTAAACCAATCAGAAATGCGGAGTAGGTAGTCTACCGTAGACCTACACAAACTCTGTAAATGTACAGTGCCACTTCCTTTTGCTTGCTACTTCCGGTAGTCTCAGCGCCGTTGACATACACTGGCCAATAGGAATAGTCCATCTATAGAGTCCATATCATTGTTTTCAACACTAAATGTCTTCCGATGTTTCCATCGTTTAGATGAGGACACGGGTTTCCAGATTTATTACATGATTCAATCAATTGTATGGCCAGCTCGATAAGCTTAATTGCCTTCCTGGTCAGCATCTCCACCTCATTTGAAATGTACAGTATTCACCTTTTGCTCGTGGAGAGATAAAATTCTTCTTCTTCTCAATTCAAAATTAATATCAGTACAATCCTACCCATGTCCTAGTCACATACAACAAGTGCACACCTTTCCAACATCACATTTGTACTCTGAAAATATTTCATATCTCCCATTGTATTGCAGCTACGGACATGGGTTTTCATGTATATTACATGATTCAATCAATCCAAAATTAGTATCAATACAATCCTACCCGTGCTCTAAGCACATATACACCCCTCTCAAGTCGTAACTTGAATCGATTATGCATCTTTTAAGAATCCAAGCGAGTGTAATTACATGGAGAGGCAGTAAGGAGTAAAATAAAACATAGCCTACAGCCGCTTGAGACAACGGGACATGAATTATTATTATTATTATTATTATTATTATTATTATTATTATTATTATTATTATTATTATTATTATTATTATTATTATTATTATTATTATTATTATAGACCTATCGACATTTTAAATTAGGCCTAATGTTAAACAAGTAATTGCCAATTTATTAATAAAGTAATAAAATTATATGCCCACAGTATGTAGGTTTACAGGAATCGTTACAGCATGTATTTATCTCTCAAAACTATCCTTTTAAACTAGCACAGGCAACTTGATAGAATTGTTTGCGGATAAATCGTGTGCAATTTTCAATAACGTACGATGCATAACATATTTGAACAGCACAAAATTCAGGGGTCGGAAGATCGAACCTCACGCGAGCGTTATGATTTGTGGTTCACACAGGAGAGGCACTCGAATGTGCGTTATGAATGAGGCCACTGCTACAGGTCACAAATTAATCCATGAATCCGGGTAAACACTATTTCGAGTAATCCGATATCGCATAGCAAGATGATTTTAATATACGTTGAAAATGACCGGAATGATACACAAACGAGTGCTTTATACCAAAGAAGATTTTATTATTAATTATCCGTGGAGAAGGCTCACAATCGCTTAGAAAAGCGAACAGGTTTTGATAATGTTTGAAAGAAAGTGGAATCACCCTGTAATAATTAGTGCTATAGATTCGGAGCACTGGCCATTTTAAGATTTTGCCCAGAGAGCCAATGAGACCGTTACGTAATCGAATTTTGTGGAACTATATCGTGCCATACCGTGAATCACGTAGTAAAAATGCGGGTTAATAGGTGCCCCAGGCTAGTTCCACAAAATGTATAACCGAGGGTTTCCCTGTATCCTCGAACACATCAGTTGCATGGATATGAGCGGATTTAATGTGCAGCATGCAGGTGACGAACAATAACTAAGGCTACGCACATAGCCACATAATAATATACACACACTGATTGGGTACCATTTGTGGTACACGACTAGCTATTATATGAACATACCTTCATTTCAAATAAATACACTTGCAATCAATTATTTCAATAGCATAGCAAAAAAAAAGCTGTCACGCAAATCAGACGAAATGAATTAGTGAACACGTGAATATGTCGATGTCAGAAGTTAAGGGTTTTTGACCTGGTCATCGGTTGCTGACGTTGACGACGGATGACGTCTCTGATGACGCCCTTTTTGTACTGATCCCACTCTTTGGTTCTCCTCAACTGCTGACCAATTCGGGCCTCTGAAGGATAGCTGACCAACTGTTCAGGTCAGTCGTCAATTAATGACATTGAAGGGTTTAAAGATACGCGAACCATTTCCGCGATGGTTTCCAGTGTGTTCAGAGTGCAGTGCTTCACAAACGCTTTCTTGTTGACAAATATACAGTCGGCACCTCCGCTAACCAGGCTGATATTACGAGGGCAAGAAGGCTGAAATAAACTCTCTAGACCCTGAATAGTGAGCATATTATAGGAAAATAGGATAAATGAAATTGAAAATAAATACAACAAACTCACAAAAATCGATCCGCATTCCAAGGTTGCAATCTGCGCCATCGTCTTCCCACTGAAATCCGCAGGTCTGATGATCTTTTGAATTATATTGAATTTATTGACTTTCAAATGGAAATTGCAATTTCTAACTGTGCTGCTGGATTGGGAGATTCCGTTTTCACTGTCCATCAGCGTCTCTATATGTGGCATTAAACCTTATACTTATTATTGCTAAGGAAACTCACTAAGAAAAGGCTTTCCCTCTCTTGGCCGAGTTTTCTGAGAGAAGAAAATCATTAAGTATAAAAATCATAACGGATCCCGTTCGTTATGATTACCGATGATTTCATAGCTGAATCTTTCTTTTTTGATATTTTCTTGCGCAGTTCGTCAATTCTCGCGTCCTGTTCGATCATTGAAGTGAGTAAAACATTCGCTTATCATAATCACCGCTCACTATTCCTGATAAGCTTCCTTCGACGACAACAGATTGAGCGTCCGTCAGACCCGAGAGCAATTTGGCGCGAAAGGTCTCTCTCAGCTGTCCCGTTTCCCATTCAAATCCAGCTGAACTCTCTGTTTGAGTACAAAATGTGTAAATTTAAGCAGAATTCACGCAAAAAAAGTCGATATATATTCTTCATAATAATATATACCACAAAGCACATTCGTAAAGTGTACAATTTCTGGTTACTATAATATCAGACCGTGTCATACCCATGCGTTCAAATTTCTTGCGCCGTGCATCTGTGAGAAGTGGGAATATTCGATCGATTGGAGACTTTTTATCTGTCAGTGATTTCAGATGAACTGACTCATCATCTGTGCTGCAAATCACGCTGCATTTCCCCTTTAATTATGGTTAAAAAAACCCACATCTTCATGTTATGTAAGAATTTCACGGAAAAAAACTCACTGATTTGATTATTATTAGATTCTCAGAGGCAACCATGTCTTTCACGATTATTTTGTCTCGTCTGGAATGAAGTTTCAAGAAATTGTATATTCTCTTGGTTGGGGTGCATTAAATTTATACTTTACTTGAAACTGCTGTGAAAAAAATGTGAGCGAGTTTGAAGCAGAGAGTCACACGGAAAATCAGCGAAGAGAGGAAGATTTCTGTTTAAATGCAAAAGATTACGTAATCGTGTAATAAGTGAAATTGACATGTGAATACAATACCTTATGAAATCAGCATTTTCACATCTCTGCTTTTCGAGTTGCTCTCTGATCAAGGTGTCGAAGTCCTGGGGGAATTATAAGTTTTCATAAGTTAATTTGAATAATTTAGGTGACTGGATTTGAACTCTGACCTCTTTCATTATGGTGAGAATTTCGACGTTTGTTTTGCAGATGGCGGTTGAGGATCTTTCAGTGCCGTTGAGCAAATCTCGCTCCTGTAGAAACACGTATATTTACGCCATTATCAGAAAATCACAGATGTCGATATTGCGCTAAATGTTAGATCAATATTCATTCACACAACAATGCCAGTATTGGTCATTAGTTATGCTGTTATATGCTTACTGTGGTGCAGACAATGAAGGCTTCGCAACCGTATCACAACGCACGTTTATAAGAAATCACAACGCACCTCATCTAAAATCATAACGCACTCTTACCCCAAACGTACTTCCAGCACCAAGTTGTTTGACGGTCGAAGAGAACGAATCGCCTCGAAGTGGATTCAGTTCTTTAACATTAATTATGACCTCTCCAGACAACAAAATATAAAAGCCATCTGCCCTGTGACCTTGTTTTAGAATAATCCGCCCTGCTTCATACCTAAAAATGAAATTAAAATAGGAACTATTATGCAATACATATTAGAAAAGGCCAGTAAGGACTTTTGGTATTGAGATGTCTTGCAGATTCCCTCTTGAACGGCTTCTGGATAATTATCGACAGCAGCGTTCCAACGAAGAAGTTTCAGTACCTTCAAATTAAACAGTAATTAAGTCTAATCAGTTAATTCGGGTTTAAATATTAACCTTGCGTATAACATCAGGGCCTCTCATGTGAGGAGGCACGCTCAACAATCTGCTCAGTCTCTCGCCAATTAAGTGCTAAAATCAACAGTATGAGTCTGTTGGTCTATTTAAAATAAAGGCGATTTTTATCGCACCACATATCCGCTGGTTCCTTTGAAGATATGCGGGTCGAACGCAAGAAGTTTGCTGAGATCTTCCTGCAGATGCAGCTGCAGCTCGAAGAACGATCTTTCTGGACTCTGGCTGTCAGCTGCGTATCTGATTTGGTGAGATACATTGAGCCGTAAATTAGATGTCGGAGATATTGGTAGTACACAGAAATAAAGTTGTATAATGTAGCAAAATAACACGGAACCTTCTAGTTGAACTTCTGAAGAATTTCATAAATTTTTTCAATGGTAATGGATCTAAGATGTTTTATAGGCCTACATGTATTTGAATATTGTGCTGAACTTCAACGAAGCAAATGGTCTCTGTGGCGCAATTGGTTAGCGCGTTCGGCTGTTAACCGAAAGGTTGGTGGTTCAAGCCCACCCAGGGACGAATGATTTTGTTTTGGTCATACTCCTATTTTTATTTTATATTTTTTTTTCTCTCCTACTCTCTTTCCACATCAAACTTCGACAATTATTACGAAGGAAGGGTATTTAATGTTTGTCAGATATGTCTACAAGCACCACCACCTGTAAGATAACGTGATAGAAATGACATTATGATGCGTTATGTTTTTCCCGCGACCAACTCAGCGTAATGACTATTCAATGAACGAACTCAAGAGGACATTCCGTAAAATATATTATCATAAGAAACCGTTTAATTGGTTAGGTTCAAGCATTAATTAACTAATTAAAAAAAATATATATATATATATATATATAGAAAAAAATTTTTGTCGACCGCCGGGTGTCTTAGCGGGTGGGCTGCCCAGACCCGGGATTGAACCGGGGACCTTTAGATCTTCAGTCTAACGCTCTCCCAACTGAGCTATCTAGGCCGACAAGACATAATGAACTGAAAAGGTTATTTATTGTAACAATGTGCACATCATAGATTTCAAAACTAATTATGAACTTTTTGGTAGTAATAAGAATTAGAAATCATAGTATAGGTAGTGCATAATATTATACCAAACGTCTGGGCTGGTACCCGATTGCGAGCGCGTAACAGCCCAGGGTGGTTGATGGGGATCGAGAGAGCAGCGAATGGCGATATATCAACCCCAACATTCATCACTGCAACTCGAATCAGGGCAATGTGTTAGTGCTGACTGACATCTCTGTGTGGATTGGCAAAAGAAATAAACACGCAGAGTTCACGTGAAGGCCGCAACCCATTCGTTTTGAGCTAATCCTGGCGAATGATAGCTGCATTCTGTAGCCATTATCAATACTTGGAACGAGATCAGGCGAATGAGTGATGCATGTTGTGATTCTTGGCAAATGCCCGAAGTTCACAAACGGACATGTGATACTGCGAAGGTCGTGCAGTTTTTCTGAGGTATGCTGGTGCTAAATTCCGAGTAAAATAGTCCCAATCAAATTGATCAAAGCGTGCAGTTGTTGTCCATATAACCATGCAAAAAGCGGCGTGTCAATTCTTTCCAATTCATCGAGTCATTATCCAATTACTGATAATTAGTAGACCTAATGGTTGGAACATGTGCACTGTGAAATTAAGATTTGAGACCGGAAACGCCAAATTACTCGGTTAGAAACGGGACCTAATAATTTCCCTTCAGTGACTAAAACTGACAATGCGTGTCCCAACGAAATTTCCTCTGCTTGAGATCGACAAGAATAGTGAGCTTTCCAAGTCACTGAGAAACACTCAACCATGTTTCTCTTTCCTTGGCCCAGAGCCAAATCTCAATCGAGGCTCGATTACACGCGACAGATGGACTTCCTCCCATAAACTCTTGACTGCTATCTGTCACTGTTACCATGATGTCCGATGGACTAAAGCATGTTTCCTAACAGTATGAGAGCCATACGATTTCGGTGTCAACAAAACAGCTTCCAAAATATTTATGTGCAGCGAGATGTCAACCAGAGGTCAAGAGGTCCCCAAACTCCTGAGGAATCAAGTTTCAATGAACGTCTCCACATCCGATGCTGATGCCACTGGAAGCATCTCAATTGGCACTTCCGGTTTCTCGCGGTTTATTGGCTTTTAACACAGAGTGGAAAATTGCTGGCCACCAATGAAGCTCATTGCTTGACCAATTTCAACCTCACATGTAGTTATGTGCTGATCAAAATCTCCCTTATGTTTTTTGTTTTCAAAGCAAACATGTACTCGCAGTAAATAGGTCGCTGTAATAACTACTGGTATGTTGTGTATCATTGAGGCTCAATCAAAGATTCCCCAACACGAGTATTTGCGGCCTACTGTAATAGCTCACAAACACAATACATCCTTCAAGAAAGGTTAATGACCACTGACCACTCTGCTTTTAGTCTAATATCGGTCTTGCTTTCCCTCCATAAACATTTATTTAATATACTCTTTTTAGCAGATCGGGGCAATACAGCTGCACGTGTGTGCGGCATTTGTACGGATGGTGGCCTTGGTTCTCAAGTTGGGTGCAATTTAAAAAAAAACATTCATAGAATAATTGCACAATACCGAGATTGAAACAAAATAAATACATTGTACCGGGAATCGGAATTGGTACAAATAAAGCCACTTTGCATGCAATTGTATCCATATGCTGAAATACCTGTACTTTATTTCGGTCAGTACTGGGGCTACAGCTGGATACACTCTGTTTCTGTAGGCTCTGACCTTTTTAGCGACCGGCAAATTCCAGCAATGACCTTGACAGTTGTGGAAATTCGAATAAATCGAGCCCTGGGCTGAAACGAGAAGTGTAAGTAGGACATAGTTTATAAATTTCGTGTGATACACATACTAGCAAATTATAGGGCACATGCTAGTTAATCAAGGCCACATATAGGAACGATCAAACAAAATTGGTTTTGTCATTGTTAATTGATGGCATGGTATGATGAGGTTTATCGGCTCCATCCAATCTATTCGGGTGATACGGGCGACATAACAGAAGCCCAAAACCGGGGGTTCGCCCTACTCAAATCGATAAATCCCAAAGGGTTCTTTATCTTGCATACCACCATAGATAGTAGTACACCGCGCTCGGCCTTGTTACGCAGTTAAGCAGCCCTGCAGTCACCTAAATTATTCGCAATAGCATTTTTGAGTCGCCAACATGTTATGTCCATAAACATCAATACATACATTAGAAGCATCTGCGTTACTCAGCATTATCGATATAAAACGACGATATATGTAGCAAACATCACACATAAACCTAAATATAGAGAAACAACAATGTACGTAAAATCACAAGAATGTACTAGTATTAAGCAGTGTGATTTGTAGAGAAATGATCACATTATTCGAGAGTTGTATATGCTACTCCTCATTTCTCCGGAAACATATTATTTTGTCATTCATAATAATGAAATATCCACCGAAGTGATTGCGTACCAGACGCTAAAGGTATGTATTCACCTGTGCTTACGAGGAACATGTTAAGAGTGGTTTAATTAGTAGAATAACACTGAGATTCCAACGTGTTTCATGCAAATGACCATATACCTCACAATTAGCGTTCGATAATTCATTCGCAATCAAAATTAAGAACAATGCGTATCTCTCGTATCGATACTGCAATGAGCCATGCATATTATGATACAAGCTTCACTATACACTAAATAATTATAATATCATGTATTAGCATTCCTAGTCTTTACATACAGTAAAAAGTAGAGATGAGATGAGTAACTAATGTGATTTATGTAGAAATAGAATAGGAATGTATAAAAACATATTTTAGATAAATATTAAAATAATGACGGTAAGTCGGACATGCAATACAATAACTCACACTCTCCTTGACGACGTCAAATCCAAGAACACAAACATCCTCGTCGCTGACGTCAGTTTGTGAAGAACGACGTGACAATGACCGACGTCGTCTTGAGACCAAAAGATCCGCCGCCAAAGCGGACTTCCCTTTCGGGATCAACCTCTGACGACGCGTCATCAAAGTCGAGTGCGGTCGAAGCACAAGCAAACTGGTTGAGTTGCGACGTCGACATGCTGGTGAAGGCGGCAACGAGGACGAATGCATGGCGCTTCTGAAGCACCTTTGCTGGTAATTTAAACCAATTTAGCTCTCTGAGTTCTGGCGTTGTGCGTTTTAATCCTATCAGACTCTATTGAAGCTGTCCACTTTCTATGATCTATTGATGGTGTTGTAGATTAAATTTGGGCATTAAGCCGCTGTTTTGGTCTGGGATTTCATGCTCAACGAGCAGTTCGTAATAATTATGTGTGCTTTGTAGGTCACTGCGCTTCAAGCTCACGTAGTATATCATGATGATCGGAGTCGAAAATAGGAATACTCGAATTTTAAAATCATACTATATTTGTTTATCTTTTTATGCCTACCATCAAAATTATTAAAACATATTGCAAAACATACTTGACACTGTTTCAATACCTATTTTCATTGAAAGCAAAACACACAGGTATAGCATGTGAATACGTTTCATGAGTCAGTATATAATATAACATACAATCATATGTAGATGCGACGCGTTATCGATGCCCAATTTCTGAAGCCGAGTGTAGGGCTGCATTTGTACACCTTCTCAGCTTACGTTGTCTTAAGACTTAAGCCTACTGTGTTGACAGTGCTCACGTCTGAAGAGGACAAATTCCTCTCAATTTTAGGTATTAATCTTTGATTTATCGATCGCCAGCAAACTTTGTGAGCCAAGCAACCAAGAAATTAAGGAACTCAAGCCGGTCACTCGAGATTCTGTTGTATGCTGAACAACATCATAATCGACTCGATTCTCCTATCCAATAATACAGCTAATATTCATTAATAGAATGACGTCAATCAAGTTCAGCTAGCATTATTCTATGTCAATTATGTAAGTTTTCTTGAACTAAGGGGTATGTATACTAGTAAGGAGATGGTTGTCGAAAGGTTGATTGAGTAAATAAAAAAGTAAAGTGTATACAATCATGAATGCCAATAATGAAATAATAAATTACGGTGTATGTAGGCCTATGCTCATAATGCTGCAGCAATATTAATATATTATATTCTCAGAAATAGCGCTACAAAAGCCCCATTATTAAAGGAGATGGGTTCGAAATGATAATTTAATAGGGTTTTGATGAAGAGTGGGAGCTGAATTGGGAAAAAGATGAGATGTTGAGAATGGCGTTTCCGTCATCACAATGAATCATGTGTTAGAATACTATAGTAAAGGCAAGCTAGAAATAATTATTCCGATCCATTTTGCATGGCATTTTTTTTTTTTTCATCAAATGTAGTTTCTGGAAAAATCCGGAATATTCCAGAGCAAGTTGGCTGTAGAATAACAAAAACGACCTCGATTTCGTGGAAGACGCAGAGAGAATAAAGAATGACGTCTCCTATATTCACACGAAAACACTCTGAACATTTATCGTAGCCAAAAACATGAATGTATTCTATTGATTATCATGCTTAATTTTATTCCGTTACGATTTCTACGAAGCGCATTTAAATCTTCTCTGAACTCGTAGGCCTAGTACTAGTAACCATCTTCTCAAGCTAATTTTGCTGAACAAATATTTTCTTGGAAGTGAATTGGAGCTGAAATTTCTTTTGGTGGAAATCGAAGTGATACTTGAATTTTAGTAATAAGAGGCAATGCATAACATACCTGATACAATAGAAATGTCACGATATTCTGCGCTGAATTTCTACATTCAGTTCGGATGGTTGTGTGCGCTGTTTACCACCGTTTCCCCAAAACAACCCCACGCAATTCGAGTCCACAGCCAATTTAATTCACTTTATTAAAAGATTACCAATCAATTATAATTAATTGTATATCGATCAAGATGTAAGACATGAGGGATAATCTTCCCAATCGCATTTATAATGTGATTGGGGCCATGCACTGAGCATATTTTATAATAATTATTTATTACACTTCTCACTGGTTTTGCTGTCGAGCCTCACAATTTGTTATATTTTCATTGGAGCCACATGCAAAGAGATTCTCATCTCTCAAAAGTCAAGTCTGCGAATTAAATCTTAGAGTAGGCTGGGTCCTTCCTTCAGAAAATACATTAGCCGTGAACAAATCGTGCCCATGAAACTGTTGCTTGGAATATTTTCAGCATGATGTAGACATTAAAATAAAAACAAGTGTATGCATGTTTTTTTTTTTTTTTTTTTTTTTTTTTTTTTGGGGGGGGGTCATGAGCAATTCAATCAGGATTTGGTGCAATAAAAAATGTATCACATTTCACCCACGGAACATCACAACATGAAAGAAAAAACATAATAATTCCACAAAGCCACAGCATGCAAACAAAATTATTAATAACGATTACCGTTCATATTATGTTATTGATATGAGTTAAGATTAATTCTTTTGAAAAAAAAAAAAAAAAAAAAAAAGAAAAAAAAAAAGGAAAATTGGTTGGTGCTGTAAAATGGCTGAGCTCGAAAATATTTAAATTCAATTAAAAAAAGTGCTGTAAAAAGGTACTCAATATTTCACCACTGACGAGGTCAAAATTGAATCCATTCTTAATGTCAATGCCAACTGTTTTTGCTCAATTGAATAGTCGGTTTGTAAATTTCTTTTCAGATTGTTTAAATAGCAGGAACCGTGTTGTTTCGTATGTAGCAAAAATCAGCCGTAATAGTAGTAGTAATATAGCCACAAATAATAGACGATTGGATTATCTAAGCAAATGTCACAATTTTATTAATTCCAATGATCTAAGAAAATCAGAGATGAAATACAAAATTTTGAAAATATGTGATATTAATTTAAACGATGAAGATGTGTCCAGTGTTTCGGCCATTGTTGACCTGCTTTATAAGCGAATACCATCATACCGCTCTATGAATTTATCTTACGAAGTTATTAACTTATTTCTATTTTTTACTTTTTTTTCCGGTGAGTAAACTCACCATGTACTTTTCTTATTTTTTTGTTCGTTATGTTCTACTGTTCATCGCCATGAAATGTGAGAGTTCTTTTCACGAATAAAATGATATATATCCTTGCTTCCTGTGGAGCCGGTGCTTACACTTCGAAATTTATGTTTTTGATTTCATCTGCCACCTTTCTCGCATCGGGTCTCTCTTTGGGATCATCCTTCCAGCATTCGACCATTAGGTCGTACCTTGAAAGGAAATAATTATTATGATTATAAGAAAACTGATTTTATCTCACAGCTCTTTTGGACAACCGTTTGGTTGATCTTTCGGGGGTGGGCATGAGGCAACATCAAAATGTACGCTATCTAAAGATTGGTATTCACCTGACTCTTTACCTGAATGGAGGGAGGTTCAAGGACATTTCATTATTTGGAATCAATTTCGTTAAATATTCCACCTGAGAAGATGGTCCAGAAAATGTTAGCCATGATGTACACGTCTGATTTATGAGTATGTTCACTATGGCATCCTTTCTCTTTTTTTGCGACCATTTCAGGAGCGTATAAGGCGACGATCTTTTTATCCGGTAGTTCCTGTTACCACATGCATTAATTGACAAGCATTATCTCCAAGTTTTCAGATTTAACTAACCGGAGACCAACGGGTTATCTTTTCAGCAGTAATAGATTTTGCCGAAAATTCTGTCAACTTCGGGATCAGGGTGCCATCTTTATGAGTTAGTGTAATTAATTCTGGAGACAGATTGTACGCAAGTGCTCCTGCCTGCAAAATGATCAATATATTAGTATTTATACCACGAACAAAATGAATACGTAATCGAGAAAATATTTCTGAAACAGTACCTCGTGTAGCTCAGCTAATCCGTTTGCAATCCCATGGACAATGTTTTTTAGATTATTCGCACTCTTAATGGAGGAAAGCTTTTTCAAACAGCAAGCAAGCGATGTTTTTCCTGGAATTGACATCGGGAAGTTATTTAGTTATAGTCCTTTAGGTTATTCTCCTAAATAATCAATAATTCGTTGAAAAGGATATAGCATAATTAAAGATATTTCCACCATACTAAAGTCTATAGTACGGTTATTAACAGACCTGCTATTGAATCAGCGATATTTGTCACGTGCACATTTTTAGGGTTCTTCAGTTTTGATATGGTGATTCGCTTGCCATTCCGGAATTCCTCACATTCTTAAGGTAAACCAATAAAATTTGAAAAGTAGTGTTTTAGTTTGAATATGACTGAATTACCAAGACACATGGCATTGAAAATAACTGTAGTGTCTCTATTATCTTGGACAGATGCTGATCTAGAAATACTGTGTTCGGGTTCATGAATAGCCAAATCGGTTTGAGCCATGGGTGTTCCGTGAATTGTAGACGGATCAACAGCATCCAAACGCCCTAAAAAAAAAAAAAAAAAAAAAAAAAACAAATCTTAATAATTAATAATAATGATAATTCAATGTAAGTTTTTAGACAACGTGCTTGAATGCTTAGCACCATTATATTCGAGAAGTGAATTGGTAGGACAATTACAATAAGGTACGTGTGTACTAGGTATGCTTGTACAATTTTATAATTGGTGAACTTAGCTAAGATATTGAAGCAATCTATGTATTCGAAAAATTCAAATTGCTTGACAGGAGATTTTGAAATACAGTGCATACGATAATTTCGACGCGTGCAGTTGCTATTACAATCCGGTAATTTCACTTGTTATTATGGCAGTGTCAATCATGCAAATTCAGTGCTTTACCTTGATTCACCAACGACTCCGATGGACTGGTAAACATGCACAAAATAATTAGGATAACAACATTGACAAAATTAATTATCCTTTCAGGTTTCGGTTTGTGCTGGAATCCCGAGACATACTAGTAGATGCATGACATAATTATTTGATAAATATTATATATGTAACACGGAATTCATTTGCAATACTTCCAGTTGGCCTTTTTCAAATTTTCTCATAATCTGCCTCGAAATAAATAACAACAGTTTGAGCTACTCACGATTCGCTAGGAATTGACGTGTCCCTTGATGCAGTCCCGCCTACTCACAAAAATTGTGATATTTTGTGATCATGACATACATACTTGCATTTTGTATTTCAAGCTCACCGTTTTCAATGTCCACAGTCGCCGTACCTGAAATTACATGTTCAAATCACTAATTCAATTCAAACAGAAATAATATGGTTAAGTTATAAACCAGGGGCCGATTCCAGAAAAAAACCCTTAAGCGTCTTACCCCAGTAGTGCAGCCCCTCAGCATGCTTAGCCTATTCCACAAAGAAACTTAAGCAGATATATAGAGTGCTTAATTGGTTCAACAATGTAAGTTAAGTTTCTTTCTGGAATCAGTCTATACATAGTTGGCCAAAAGTAGTCTAACTACTTCATGCTTTTCAATGGCGCTTTTTGAGAAAGTGTTACAAAACAGATTGCAGTGTAAAAATCACATAATGATAAGTTATGATCTCTAGTTTTTATAAGCCTTTCACCTAATACACAATCACCTGGCGTTGTTGACTGCCTCCCTTGACTTCTTCTTAATGGTTCCGTTCGACGAAGTCTGAAAAAGATATGATTCACTCGTGTTATATAATAATATATGTAAAGGCAACAGGGTAAATTACATTGAGCTTGGTAATTTTACATAATTTTCTATGTTAATATCATTTCATTTCACTTTGGTTTGTTTTCTTGCTTTTTTAAATGAGACAAGTTTTGTCACTGGCTAAAAATATATATCACGGTGTAAAAGGGCGATTTGTTCTGAAACTAAATTTAGTTAGAAGTGTTGAGTCCAAAGTTTGAAAGTGTGATTTTAGTCAACTCACGGCGGAGTTGGAGTAGACGTATCATCTGAAGTGATAAGACATAATTGTGAGAGCAGCTTATTCCTGTTATTATGTTTCTCACCTGACGTATTTCTGGTTTTGCAAAATTTACCGTAAGCGAAATGAGCCCCGCCACCAAGAAAAGTTGAAAGGAAGGCCACTGTGACTATTATACCAATCCAAGCACTCGAAGAACAGTCGGAGACCGGTGCGATACCTAAGACCAAATCAAGTTAATCAGATATTGCAAACCTAATACAGGTATAACATTTTTTGACTGATCACAGGCCAGATATATCGGCATTAAAAATGTACACACAACCCAGAGCACTGTGCATCTGCCTATACAACTCTACAGCATGTTAAAGGTCAACGAAAGTGAAAGGTGAAACTTTAGGCCTTTGGGAATTGGACATATACTTAAGTGCAAAATAAACGCAACTCTTTGGTTATGCCAACACCACATTCATGGTATATGCATTGCACAGGCACGATTTTCGTGTGTCAGCAGTTAAACCACTTGCTCGTAAAATCTTGAAATTTCAAAGAAATTAATTGAAATTTACCTGGTTTAATTCGAGGTACCATCGACAATTACTCTCCAGGAAGCTGACAGCCTTCCCAGAGTGTAGTACTTTTAAAAAGTCCGATTGCTTTCGGGTAAAGCATTCATTGGCGTATCCTGATATGGGAGTGCTCGAAATAATGTTCACCAGGATTCATAGATTGGCTGCACAGGGAAATCAGTTTTTGTTCGCGAATGGTTAGAAAATGGAGAGAATAGACTTGCGCACTGTGCAGATTATATTTGTAGACCCAAGTATGGAGTAACTAATTATTAAAGCCAATTATAGACCGTTGCGGTTTTGCTTTTTGTTTTTTAGCATCTAAGTATATTTCTAGATTCACATGTAATCGGTCAATGCCTTGACGTCATAGAATTAGCAGCCCATTCAGCTAAATATTCTGTTTCATTAGCCTGATTTGGGAAGTACAATCGCTCAAAAACTCGATGTTTTTGGCTCACCCGGTTGTATCAATCGAAATAGGACATCCTCCCATCGACCCACGCTGTTGTGAGCAGACGCATAGTAGGCTCCATAGTCTTCCGGCATTACGCCAGTGATGGTGAGGGTCGTTCGATTTTCAGAGTCTTTGCTTGGTAGGTAAACGACGGATCCGTCACTTAGGATCCTTCTCCATTGAAACTCAGGTGTTGGGTATGCCAGGACGTCCACTGAGAAAGTGGCAGTGGATCCTATTGAAACTGTGTGCTTCTTATCGTCTGGAAACGTCCCCACGACACTCGGAGAACCTGAATTGAATGATCAGTATATACACCCTATGTTGTTTTTGTGATGAGAATTGTACTGAGAACCAAAATAAACGAATGGCTTTTTTTGGTATAATGGTGCTATGCAAATTGACAAAGAGATCATTCTTATTTATTCTAGTTACCAATCAAACTGGAGTAAAATAATTGTAGAGTGCAATCTGGGCGGCACAGAACAAACACGTGAGTCGAGTAATAGAAACCTATATGAGTGGACACAGAAAGCCTAAAGAAATCCAGATTACATGCTCTCACCGATGTAAAATAGAAAAACAGCAATGCTTCCACTTCGTTTGATAGGCTAGGCTAATTGTGAATCTGACTATTATTTTATTGAACTTCCTTAGGGTGTGGTTTGTGTGATTTAAGCTTTCACGACTACCTCTATACTATCGATATACTTAATTCTAGATTGGCTACATTATAGCATATATTTTTAACATGAAATTACTAATTAGTATTATTTATAATGGGTCAAGTGAAGGCTATATCGCAAATACATTGCGCTTGCGCGTACCGTTGCATTCTGGAATAGTGAGATGAGCGCATGCGTGGCCTCGTTTGCTCAGGGTGACCTAATTACCCACTTCTTGGCTATACCAAAATACTGCACACCCAGTTTATGCGAAGAATTCTGAGTGCAATGCAAGCCTTACTTACATTGGACTTGGACGTTCAAAGTAATATCGTCTACTTTCCCAGTCATTGAGTTATTGCTGCAACATGTGTATGTCCCAGAATCCAAGCAGGTTACATTATACAAGGTGTGCCACAATCCAGTTTCATTTTCAACCGATTTTGAGAAACCTTTGGGTCCCAGTAGCTGGATATTGGCTCCTGGTCGCGTATCAACAGAGCAGGAAAAGTTCGCATCGTCATTTTCAAAGATACTTCCATCAGGAGGTGAAATTGTGAAGCTCAGAATTTCTGGTCCATCTGCCCAAATACAGATGAAGCATTAAAACATTGAAACAATGAAACTCAGTGTTACGTCACTGACAATATACGATGAGATCAAATACAACATGAAGTACTGTGCCAATGCCATTCCACGCTTTGCAATAGTAGCTGCCATTTCTCTGTCTGTCAACATTTTCCATAGAATCTAATCTGCTCGAGTTAGAAATCAGAGGTCCATCTTCGCTGCCAAAATGCCAAGAAAATGAACAAGAGGGTTCACAGATGGCCGAACATATTCTCTCAGTGAGGTCATTGCCTTCTTTCAGCTCCACGAAATAATCCGGTGAAATGCCGAGGTCATAAGGACTGACTGCAATGTGTGGCTTAGATAACGATTCAAACATAGATTCATAATATTAGCTCACATGTGATTGCGAGATCCATTGTGATGGACAACACAGGCTCAAAGATGCCGTTATCTGCCTCGCACGTAATATCTCCTCCTTGCCCCCTTCGAGCATCTACATCAGACCCATACCATGACAGTTCACTGATTGTCAACTGAAGAGGAATTTTATTTTGACTGTAAGAAGTACACGTAATTATAATGCAAACCAACCGTGAACTTCCCGTGTTCCTCTGTCCATGATTTTGTTTGGAATATTTGCGAAGGTACGACAGAACCATCTTTCAGCCATCGTACTATGGCAACCGGTTTGGAGCGGAACATACAGCTCACTAAAAAAGTTTCATCTGTGTTGGCCACGGTTTTAGAGGTCGGTAAGTTCTGTTCAATTGTGGGGCTACCTGAATATAAGAAAAGGAAAGGGAGGATAGGAATTTGTATGTTTGAATCGCTCAATTAGAATTCACAGTAACAAAGGAGTGAAATTTGACACATCATAGTGAAAGAATATAATGGACAAAATGGTGATGACGGGGGTTAGACTTACAATAAACAGTTAAATTATGTTTATCGGAAGCTCCGCGTTCGTGGTTCTCAACGTAGCACTCATACTCGCCGTCATCCTCTTCAATGCTGAGACTGATAACTGTCAAGGTGTCCCCGAGATGCGCGGCTCCTCTGGGTGTCATCCATTTGTAATTACCCTCAGGGTTACCAAGATCACTGGTGGAACAGATGAGGGTGATGTTCTCATTCTCTGCAGCCTCTGAATTTCCAGTAATGATGGCTGCGTCAGGTGCATCTGTAAGATGATCATAAACCAAATACTGCAAAACGAGTGCATAATTATACACTTGCATAAAACATCCAGAACATAAGTATCGCTCTCTTCTGACTGCAGCCTGGATCCGTTTTCATAACCAATGCACTTATATGACCCTGTATCTGCTCTGTTGATGTCATATATCAAGAGCATACTGTGGTCTGATTCATTGAAGGAATGTCGTATGGGCAGAGCATCTGGGTCTAATTCAACGCTGTCTCTGAACCACGTGTAGAGCATGAGGACGTTGGGGCGACTTGTTGACGGCAGGGAGTTCGAAGAGCACGAGCACTTGTGCCAGATGTCATCACCCACCTTCACATCATCAGGGGAACTGGTCAATACAGCGTCATCAGGAGTCCCTATGGTAATATTAGAGCATGTGTATGTGAGTGTTTACTTTGATAAATAAGGCAGCTCACGATATATGTGAATGGCAGCATCATCATCCAATCCAACTGTAGCTAGGTTGATGATGTATTTCTCCTGGGCATCTGAGGCTGTTATGCTCGGTATTCGGATTCCAGTAATAATTTGATCAAATAAGTGTTGACATCTTCCCTTACAAGCATTGAATGTGAATGTATTTCCCTTCAGAACATGCATAAGACGATGGGAACTGCCGACTGAGGTGAAGTAAAAGCTTTGAGACACATTAGGACTGATGATATCAGCGAGTTCCCAAATCAAATCGACATCATCATCCTCGTAGACCTTCACGACGCCAGGTGATGACACAAAAACTAAAAGAGAAAGAAAAGAAAAGAAGAGATAACCGATACCAGCGGCCAACACACATACTTTTATTTATTAAGGAAAATTTTAAATTAAAATTTTTCCTTATGTTACTTTACGTGTACTGGCGCCCGTATCACTCGAATGGGTTGGGTGGAGCCGTAAAACCCCAATCACTCACTCTTTACGTGTTTTTTTTTTTTTTAAGGAAAATTAAAAATTAAAATTTTTTCGTATGTTACTTGACGTGTTTTTTAAGGAAAATTTTTCAATAAAAAATTTTCCTTATGTTACTTTACGTGTTTTATAAAGGAAAATTTTCAATTAAAAATTTTCCTTATGTTACTTTACGTGTTTTTTTTCTTTTTTTTTCTTTAAGGAAAATTTTAAATTATGTTACTTTACGTGTTTCTTTTTAAGGAAAATTTTAAATTGAAAATTTTCCTTATGTTACTTAACGTGTTTTTTTTCTTCTTTTTTAAGGAAAATTTTAACTTAAAAATTTTCCTTATGTTACTTTACGTGATTTTTTTTAAGGAAAATTTTAAATTAAAAATTTAAAACAAGAATCAATTGATAATTGATTGATATTACGAATTTTGTTAATTTTATAACTTTTCTGAGTTGCATACAACGTGTGTTGTCGAAAATGTTATTATTCAGAATATTTGTGTGTTTTCTGTCGGAACACATATTATTAGGCAACATCAGTCGCTAATTTCATTGCTTCGGTGTTCCGTTGAACAAAGTTTGGTGCTCAATATTTTGAATTCGCTCATGTCTGTCAATTAGTAAGTTGCATTTATTAATGGAGCAAGTTATTTCGGATTAACTCTGAAAGTTTGAAGGTCAAAGGTTAAAGGTCAAGGTCGCAGTGATTTTTCAAAGTTGAAAACGCGATCGCCAATAACTCATCGAATAGTAATGCTAGCGACTTGTAACTGGCATCAAATGATTCAATGCATCAATATGTAAAATAAAGCTCGGAAGTATTTCTGCTCCTAGATGCACCGTTCTTGTGTAATCTTGCATAATAGCAATTATGACTTTTTCAAATGCCGATATCTCTATGGTTATGTAAGTTGTGGCATTGAAATTTGCAGAGAATATGCCACGCATACACTTCTTACAAAATCCTGATTTTAAATGAAGTTGTTTGAAGTTCAAGATCATTGTGGTCATTAAAGCATTTAATTGCAAATTTGATTATTATTTTGAATTTGTTTGATCATTGAACTTTTATTGCCATCAAATTTGGCCAATTATGACATTCATTAATTGACTGTCTGGTGGTATACTGCAATGATAATTGCTTAGCTTATGTCAATAAAAGTCCACGGCACATAGCAAGTCTACTGAGCTGAGCCCAGCTGACCTCTGATAAAGTCATAAATATGTCAACTTCTGTCAAGAAGAAGAGTGAGTAAAACCATTTGGCGCAATGGATTAATCTGCACAGCCTCTATGCTGTAGTATTAACAATCCTTGTAATTGTTGGATTGCATTGGCTTTCATCATACGTTAAATGATAATGTAAAGTCATGTCAGGTGGAAGTGCATATCTATATAGCTCATTGGTTGCACAATTCTGCTGTAAATTATAAATTGAAGCATATACTATAATTTGGCATCATGAACTAACATTACTGCAAATACGTTAATGTTTCCTTTATCAATGTTCATCATTAGCTTAATTATTAAAAATTTCCCTTGGTCACATCTCTGATTGATTCTTGTTTTTCTGTTTGTCCGTGAACGATTTTTTATGCGCCGTTGCGCAAAACTCCGTAAAGTAAAATTCAGCAAATTTCACACATTGATAGTACATGTCATTCTGCGAGTCTGATTCAAATTTGTAGGTTAAAGGTCAAAGGTCAAGGTCACAGCGATTTTTCAAAGTCTCAAATTGGATCGCTTCTAGCTCATTCATTATTTAAGCTAGGGTCCTGCAACATACATCGATCGATCCAGCGCAATAATATGTACAACAATGCATGGCGCAGTTACTGCTCTCAGATGCACCGTTCTTGCGTAATCTTGCATAATAACAGTTATGACTTTTTCAAATGCCGATATCTCAATGGTTATGTAAGTTGTGGACTTGAAATTTGCAGAGTATATTACTAGTATTAACATCTTACGAAAGTATGAGTTTGAATGAAGTTTCACTAAGGTCAAGGTCATAGCAGTAATTAAAGCATTTAATTGCATAAATTATTAAGGAAAATTTTAAATTAAAAATTTTCCTTATGTTACTTTACGGGTTTTTTTTTTTTTTTTTTTTTTTTTTTTTTTTTTTTTTTTGTAAGTCTGTGAACGATTTTTTATGCGCCGATGTGCGGAACTCCGTGAGGTATAATTCAGCAAATTTCACACATTGATAGTACATGTCATTCTGCGGGTCTGATTCAAATTTGAAGGTTAAAGGTCAAAGGTCAAGGTCACAGCGATTTTTCAAAATCTCAAATTCGATCGCTTCTAGCTCACTCAGTAATTGAGCTGGAGTCTTGCAACATACATCATTCGATCCAACGCGTTAATATGTACAACAATGCATGGCGCTGTTACTGCTCTCAGATGCACCGTTCTTGCGTCATCTTGCATAATAGTAATTACGACTTTTTTAAATGCAAATATCTTGGTTGGTAAGCGGGTTGTGGCATTGAAATTTGCGGAGTACATTGCTAGTATAGCCATCTTATGTAATTATAAGTTTAATTGTGGTTGTATAAAGGTCAAGGTCATTGTGGTAATTAAAGCATTTAATTAGCTAAATTGATGATTATTTCGAATTTCGTAAATTTTGTCACTTTTCTGAGTTTTATACTACGTGTGCTGTCGAGTCTTATAAGGAAATGTGATAATTCAGAGTATTTGTGTGTTGTCGATCGAAACACATATTAGGCAACACTTAGCCAATTTCATTGCTTCGGTATTCTGTTGAACAAAGTTTGGTACTGAATATTTTGAATTTGCTCATGTCCGTCAATTAGTAAGTTGCACTTAATAATGAAGCAAGTTATGTCGGATTAACACTGAAAGTT
>KB312289.1:0-12706 GCA_000328365.1 Capitella teleta | reverse complement strand
ACATGTCATTCTGCGAGTCTGATTCAAATGTGTAGGTTAAAGGTCAAAGGGCAAGGTCACAGCGATTTTTCAAAGTCTCAAATTGGATCGCTTCTAGCTCACTCATTAATTGAGCTAGGGTCTTGCAACATACATCAATCGATCCAACGCTTTAATATGTACAACAATGCATGGGCTGTTACTGCTCTCAGATGCACCGTTCTTGTGTAATCTTGCTTAATAGTAATTGAGACTTTTTTAAATGCAAATATCTTGATTGTTAAGCGGGTTGCGTCATTGAAATTTGCAGAGTATATTGCAAGTATAGTTATCTTATGTAATTATAAGTTTGAATGAGATTGCATCAAGGTCAAGTTGATTGTGGTAATTAAAGCATTTAATTGCATAAATTGATGATTATTTCGAATTTCGTAAATTTTGTCACTTTTCTGAGTTGCATACTACGTGTGCTGTCGAGTTGAAAACTCGATTGCCAATAACTCATTGACTAATAATGCTATTGACTTGTAAATGGCATCAAATGATTCAGTGCATCAATATGTAAGATAAAGCTCGGAAGTATTATGGCTCCTAGATGCACCGTTCTTGCGTAATCTTGCATAATAGCAATTAGGACTTGTTTAAATGCAAATATCTGGGTTGTTAAGCAAGTTGTGGCATTGAAATTTGCAGAGTATATTGCTAGCATAGCCATCTTATGAAATTATAAGTTTAAATCAAATTGCACTAAGGTCAAGGTCATTGTGGTAATTAAAGCATTTAATTGCATAAATTGATGATTATTTCGAATTTCGTAAATTTTGTCACTTTTCTGAGTTGCATACTACGTGTGCTGTCGAGTCTTAGAAGGAAATGTGATAATTCAGAATATTTGTGTGTTTTCGGACGGAACACATATTAGGCAACACTTGGCCAATTACATTGCTTCGGTATTCCGTTGAACAAAGTTTGGTACTGAATATTTTGAATTTGCTCATGTCTGCCAATTAGTAAGTTGCACTTATTCATGAAGCAAGTTATTTCGGATTGACACTAAAAGTTTGAAGGTCAAAGGTTAAAGGTCAAGGTCGCAGTGATTTTTCATAGTTGAAAACTCGATCGCTAATAAATCATTGATTAGTTATGCTATTGACTTGTAACTGGCATTAAATGATTTAGTGCATCAATATGTAAAATAAAGCTTGGAAGAATTTCTGCTCCTAGATGCACCGTTCTTGCGTAATCTTGCATAATAGCAATTATGACTTTTTCAAATGACGATAACTCAATCGTTATGTAAGTTGTGGACTTGAAATTCGCAGAGTATATGCTACACGTACACATCTAACAAAATCCTGATTTTAAATGAAATTACTTGAAGTTCAAGTTCATTGTGTTAATTAAATCATTAATTGCATAATTGATTATTATTTTGAATTTTTTTATTCATTAAATTTTTATTGCAATACATTTGACCAAATATAACATTCTTTGACTGTCTGGTGGTATACTGCAATGATAATTGTTTTAGCTTCGTGCTATATAATAATTTCAATGCATATACCAATTATACTGGACTGAGCCCAGCTGACTCCTGTTAGGGCTATATATATGTCGCCTTCTGTCAACATGAAGGTTGAGGTAGGCCATTTGGCATATTAGAAGCAGCCAATGGGCTATACTCTCCATAGTATTAATAATCCTTGTAGTTGTTGGATTTCAATAGTTTTCATCATACATTAAATGATAATGTAAAATCATTTCAGGGAGAAATGCATATTTAGCTCATTGGTTGCGCGATTTTGCTGTAAAATCATGAATTGATACATATAGTTTGGCATCATGAACTAATATTGCTGCGATTACGCTCATGTTTCTTTGATCAACGTTCATAATTAGCTTAATTAAAAATTTTCCTTGGTCACATCTCTGATTGATTCTTGTTTTTATTTTATTTTTTTTTTTTTTTTTACTATTCTTTTTTTATGTTACTTTACGTGTTTATTTAAGGAAAATTTCAAATAATTTTTTTTCCTAATGTTACCCAGATAGCATTCAGGTGTCGGTTATATGCCATTTACCCACCATCGTTACCACAGAAGTATCGCTTCTTGCCACTGTCTTTCTTCTGCCACTTTTGTTGCGAGAATTATACACATAAGAAAATGTCTGTGCCACGTAGGTGAAACTTCTCTGACAAGAAAGGAATTAAAATTATCACGTGCCACAATCATGCACTTTTTCATTCACATATCTGGCGACTTATCTGAAAGCATTCAACAAATTAAGCCGCCGAGCAAATGCAAATAGTCTGTGTTTGTTCCAGCCTAGCCACATGGGCACTGGCAATTAAAGGCCAAACGTTATAATGTATGCATGAAGCCTGAATACATGTATTCATGATTACCTATTTGAATGTTACATCATTCGGTTCTTAGCGTCCGTTGGGAGCAGACATGCATCATTATATCCACGCATTTCAAGTTTCAACTACATGCATCTTCAACGATTCTTCAGCTGCCTTCATCACTTTTTACCGGTGAGCTATTCTTTGTACGATTGCATCGTTCTTCATGTATATGTGTATATCACATACATGTGGTGTTGTATTCTTAATTGCTAATACAAGTGGCATCATATGTAAAATACGATTGATACGCTCCACACATTCGTAACAATTGATTGAATTGCACTTTGTTCGCAGTTTCACGGTTGAGATTTAAATTTTCCTTGTGTTCGAATTTCATCATCTATATGCATCCATTTTTCTTGATTATTATAATTGTATATAACTATTGGGTACTTGTAATTGCTTACCCAGTTGTCATGTAAGAAGATCGGTAATCATCGAAGATAACTAGCTCTGTTACTTACTACTCTGATCCTGGATCCGGAATGATCTCAATCAATTGTCAACTAATATCGTCAAATTTAATGTTTCTTTAATTTGAATAGGCCCAGTAGGAAGTTAAGAGCCCACGAGGCAGCAACACGCGGTCGGCGCCTGTCGCTGATAGCTCGCAATTGTCGATTATGTAATTATTCTGCATTCACCCGTAATTACTCTTATCTTGCGCCGATTCACGAACCGGCAAGCTTTGTTCTTTTATCTGCTTTCGTAATTCCTCTGGTGTCCATTGGCACCGTATAACACTCACTAGTGTTGGTGTGCCGTTAAACATCAATTTCCCTCTGATGTCCAAATGAATTAGTTGTCACACAATTCGTAGTTCTTAAGAAAGTTGAGAGGCATAATAAAGTAGGTTTAATCAACCGATTCCAGAAAGAAACTTAACTTTGGGACTTGAGTTAAGTCCTCAAAGCGTTAAGTTAAGTTTTCAGGTTAAGTCGATTCCACAAACGCATTTTTGCTTAACTTAACTTAAGTAGCATAAACCGGATTTGGCTCTCTGCCAAGGAATGTATAACACATGACAGGAAATTTGATCAGTGGTAAACGAACCTTGCAACATGACTTTTATGAACTGTTTATGATTTTTTCGAAACTTTATTGAAAACGAAAGCATCACAAACGCGAAATGCGAGTGTATAGTATCGTTGATTCCTAATTATAATGCAACAAGTGCGCTTTTTCCCCGCTTTACAATCATAACGTTTTTTTTTTGTTTTTTTTTTTTCATAACACTTTTACTATTATTTTTATTTTTTATTCTATTTATTTTTTTATTTTTCATGACGCCTTCCAGAGCATTGCTCCTGTCTGGAAGGCTCCTTCTAGGTGTTGACACAATAGCATAAATCCGTCGTCTTCTGATCGGTGCCATCTTGAATTCACTAAGTTTGATTTAAGTCAGCTGGAGAGGTCACTTAAGTGTTGCAGGGTCTAGAGGACTTAAGTTTGTTTCTGGAATCGTTTTAGCCAACGTAACTCCTCTCGAACTTAGTTTTATCACTTAAGTTTCTTTCGGGAATCGGCCCCTGAACAGCAAACAGACGGTGACGGGATACTTAAAAGTTGAATACATAGCGCACACAGCACTTGGCTGAGTCGCCTTCTTCCCCGTGTACACATGCACGCTTTTGTGTACAGATGTATATGTATGATGCACACATGCTATTGTGTGCATGTGCATGCATATGTACATACATGTATATGCATTGATGTGCGATCTATGAGCGGCTCACATGCATCATACTATATTAAGCTTTTGATAATATTCAATTATCAGGGTAGATCGGGCGATAATGCGTGCATGAAACTGAAAAGTTGAGGTGCGCTCGTTGTTATGACTTTAAAGAGATATACTGCGTGAATTATGATTTTGCTCATCAGTTATCAATCGTATTCGATTCACTCTTACACTTAAATGATCACCTTTGCACGATTATACCAACGCCTAAATTTAGGAAGAGGGGTTCTATTCGTTATGGCTTCAGAGTCGATCGCTTAATGTTCAGGATGTTTAGATGCCATATTATTGCAGCTCGATATACCACAAACTCTACTGTAATTGCTCCAGTGGTAATGTATAAAATCTTGTTTTCATAGCTCTTCTTATTAGATCCTGAATCTTCGAATTGAGATTGTTGATTATTCAATTATTAGATAATCTATTTGCTTTAATGCTATACTCTGCGTTCAATTGTGTTGTGCTTTAATACTGCTGAGTTACTAATATATTTTCTTCTCTTTCGAGATAACAAGGCTCGGCTGTGGTGGATCGAACACAAACAAGACTGTCTGCAACAGCCTGCTGGAGCTGATGACCGTGTCGGCACAATTAGGGTTAAACTTTTGGGGGTTCAACAACAGCATGCTGTTAGTATTTGGAATTATTTTCAATATGTTTGAAACTGATATGTTTCCAATTCCTTCGTATAAATATCTGTGTATGGATAATCCAAGCCAATTTGTTAGTACTTTCTAGCTATGGTAATTATTATGATTTTGTTCTTCTTCCAGTCGCTATCTGCAAAAAAGGTCAATTCATCCTCAACCAGTTTTGATGAAGTGGGACATTGCAGTCGTAGAAGCAGCGTTCTACAAGGTCTAGAGGCTCCACAAGCGAGGACTTTTTGACATGACACATGTTATTGTTTAAGTTTCTCCTATGTTAGGTTATTTCCTTTCATCTGCTGTTAATAACAATAAAATAGTATGAAAAATAACGATTTTGATTTTATAATATTTTTTTAATCTGGTGTAGTAATGCCCTAAACAAACATTAGAAAGTTGCTATCTGAGTACAGTATATGTGTCAATTTCTATTATATTTCAGTATATTACTAGTATTAACATCTTACGAACGTTTGAGTTTGAATGAAGTTGCACTAAGGTCAAGGTCATAGCAGTAATCAAAGCATTTAATTGCATAAATTATTGATTATTATCAATTTAATAAATTTGTACAACTTTTTGAGTTGAATAAACCGTGTGCTATCAAGTGTTCAAAGGAAATTTGATTCTTCTGAATATTTGTATGTTTTTTGTCAAAATGCATTTTAGACAACACTTAGCCAATTTCGTCGCTTTGGTATTCCAATGATCAAAGTTTGGTACTGAATATTATAAATTCGCTCATGTCTGTCAATGAGTAAGTTACACTTATTAATGAGGCAAGTTATTTTAGATTACCACTGAAAGTTTGAAGGTCAAAGTTCAAAGGTTAAGGTCGCAGTGATTTTTCAAAGTCTCAAATTGGATTGCTTCCAGCTCATTATTTAATAAAGCTAGCGTCTTACAACATACCTCAAATGATTCAGAGTATCAATATGTATAATCTTGCGTAACAGCAATTATGATTTTTTCAAATGCAAATATCTCGGTTGTTAAACGGGTTGTGGCATTGAAATTTGCAGAGTATATTGCTAGTATAGCCATCTTATGAAATTATAAGTTTAAATTGACTTACACCAAGGTCAAGGTCATTGTGGTAATTAAAGCATTTAATTGCATAAATTGATGATTATTTCGAATTTTGATAATTTTGTAACTTTCTGAGTTGCATACAACGTGTGTTGTCGAGTCTCAGAAGGAAATGTGATAATTCAGAATATTAAAAATTTTTGTGTGTTTACGGTCGGAACACATATTAGGCAACACTCATTGCAATTTCATTGCTTCTGTATTCCGTTGAACAAAGTTTGGTACTGAATATTTTGAATTCGCTGATGTCTGTCAATTAGTAAGTTGCACTCAATAATGAAGCAAATTATTTCGGATTAACTCTGAAAGTTTGAAGGTCAAAGGTTAAAGGTCAAGGTCTCAGTGATTTTTCAAAGTTGAAAACGTGATCGCCAATAACTCATCGAATCGTAATACTAGCGACTTGTAACTGACATCAAATACTTCAGTGCATCAATATGTAAAATAAAGCTCGGAAGTATTTCTGCTCCTAGATGCACCGTTCTTGCGTAATCTTGCGAAATAGCAATTATGACTTTTTCAAATGCCGATATCTCTATGCTTATGTAAATTGTGGAGTTGTAATTCGCAGATTACATGCCACGCATACACCTCTTACGAAATCCTGATTTTAAATGAAGTTGCTTGAAGTTCAAGATCATTAAAGCATTTCATTGCAAAATTGATTTTTTTTTTTTTAATTTGCTTGATCATTAAACTTTTATTGTCATCAAATTTGACCAATTATGACATTCATTAATTGACTGTCTGGTGGTATACTGCAATGATAATTGGCTTAGCTTTTTTCAATATAAGTCCACTGTGCATAGCAAATCTACTGGGCTAAGCCCAGCTGCCCTCTGATAGAGCCATAAATATGTCAACTTCTTAAAAAAAAAATACACGTAAAGTAACATAAGGAAAGTTTTTAATTCAAAAGTTTTTCTTAAAAAAAAACATGTAAAGTAACATAAGGAAAATTTTTAATTTAAAATTTTCCTTAACAAAAACATAAATATATGCGAAGACCGTCTGTGGCAAATAACTCCTGTGACTTATTTTTTTCCCATGAAATGATTTGTGGATATTTTTTGAATACTGATATATAATAGAATATCACAGATAAGGTTTGGTTTGAAGTTGCAGATTTGATGATAGTGCCAATTGTGCATGCCTGTTTGATTGCAGCCTCTCTTTAAATTATCTGAGCCGAAAAATAAGCCGGATGAGTCTTCATCGTTTTAAATCTCGACGGCGCAATTCGTGATAATACAGCGCTTTTCAACTGAATATAAATCGATAATTTCGAGCACATTTCGATATAGACTGAACATTTTTAGAGATATTAAATCCTCATAAAGATACTGGAAGCATTTTGGGAAGCTTATAAATTCGTTAAACATTTTTAATTATGCTTCAAACAACTCCACTGTTTACAATACTTTTGTAACATCGGAAAGTAACATCGAAAAATCATATCCAACAATATAATTAATGTAGCATTGCCAATCGTGCATGGAAACCCTTAAAGTTGACAGTTATTTCTTCCTTAGATATTTCTTTATCTGAATAAAAAAAAAATATTATCGGGCCCATTCGCGATTTTTAACTCTCGTAATCATAACGTGCATCGACCAGAATCGATAAAATCGAGCACAATCATAACGCGCAATTCGACTAACTCTGGAGAAAGTAGAAAAATCGGCACTTTCAACTGACAATAAATCGCTAATTTTCAGCACATTTCGTTTCACAATTAAGCTTTTTCGAGAGATTAAACCTTCATAAAGATACTAATAGCATTGTTGAAATTTTATAAATAATTTTTACATCGTTAATTGCACTTATAACAACCCAACTGTTTCGATAGTTGAGCAAGTTCAAAGTTTAAGTGACAGCCGCGGATAATTCGCCGATATCGCGTTCGTAATAAAAGTATGAGAAGCTGATTCATTTGACCAAAGAAAAATGCAAAAAAAAAGCGTGAAATTAGGCACGAAAATGATAAATAGACGGTTGTTCAATCATTGTATTCACTAAAGATCGATTTTATTGTTATAATCTTTCTTTTCATGACCAGTCTTTCAAACATGCAGATATAGTTTTCCTTACTCAGTTGGATCGAGAAGCCGAATGAACATAAAAAAGACTTATTAAAGACTCTCAAAAATGGAGTGTACAATTAAGATATTGAATAACAAGAAAGACCATGTTGAAAACAAATAAAACTTTATGCTCCCCATCGCCTTAAACTCTGATTCGTGTTATCCATATACATGTACTGGGTTCTGATGATCGGAGTGATGCGTCCCGAAGCTAGTTGAATACATTCACCATTACAGAAAAGCAAACAAAAGTGATGCCTGTTGCCGAGTTGTATTGAAAAGGCCAAAAAGCTATTTATTGGCGGAAAAGATGGAAAAATGACCGTAAACAGGTTGATGTATGCAAAGGTGGGGAAAATAAACCCCCTACATGCAAACATAAAAGTAAAAATACATAGAAAAAAAAATGACAATAAAAAGTCACTCTTACTATAAATAAGACCAACAAAGACATGTAACTAGTTGTTTTGCAGAAATGTATGCACATGTACAGTTGTACACAGTATAAAATAGTCTCAATAACATGCGCTTGATAAAATAATCGGATGTTGGGTGCTAAACACGTGAGAAAACATTTGGTGGGACCTTCCCCCTGGGCTAAAAACTCACAACACCAACTAGGAAAATCCTTATATTATGACGATTTTTAATAAAACACTAAATAAATAATTTTGTAAAAATAATTCACTGCAACCTGGATTCACGCATGAGTCATAAATTTGGGGTTTATAATGTAGCGTCAGACTTCCACCTTGGAAGGACGTTATCATCCCCTGCATAAGGGAACGCGTATTCATAGTTGCTAGGCCCATGGCGGCACTGAGATTATACACTAGTCTGCGCCTGGCGGTGGCCTACAAATGCGCTACGATGAATTTGAGAGAGGCGGGGGCGGGGCTTGCCACTAGACACGTGGCGGCCGCCCTCTGTGTTACCGTTGGAAGCTGCTCTGAATGAGGGGAGGAGGTGAGCTATTTCAATAAAAGTACCAGTCCAGATCTTAGCTTTAGCATCGGGATGGACGTGAGCTCCAAGAGTCGTCGACCAAGTAAAGGGTGACAGTGAATTCGGCCGTCTCGGTGGACCCAGCAAACACATGTTGCATGAGTGATGTTGTGAGTTGCTGGGTTTGTTGACTGAGTCCAGAATCTGCATGCTGAGACGTCTTTGCTCCATACGCCCGATCGAGAGACAGAACCAGCAGGTTGAGAACCACAGGTTGAGACAGCAGCAGGTTGAGAACCGTGGTTGAGAACCGCAGGCCCTTTCCCTTCAACAGGCAGTCAGTGACAGCGTCCACGAACTCCGTCACGGACTTCGCCAGTTACGTTGCGACAGTCTCTCCGTTGCTGTTGGACGTGTCTGCGGCGGTGTCTGTTTTTGACATCCTGGTGCTTGTCCGGGGCTTTTTGGAATGTGACTTTGACTTCCCATTGGATCTGCGAAAGAACGAAACGACCAGTACATGGTACAAATAAGGCCAAAGGCGCAACATTACAAAAACGCTGCGGGAAGCGATCAGTGTGATCCTAGCGATTTTCACTGCATAAGGTTGGGCTGTACAGAATAAATTGCACATTGAATGGCTACTCGAGCACAATCATCATCGATAAGTAGTGAAGCCGACAGATTGTCTACAAAACGATCCCCCTTACCTTTGGAAAATAACTGCACGCGTCATCCGCAGAGATGCCAGAAGCATCGCCAAAGCGGCGTATCGTCAAGCACCGACACGCGTCAATGACATTACCTAAGCGGCGAGCGCATGGACAAGCGAGTCGCGTCAAAGGCTAAAACGACCAAACCTCGTGGGGAACAGCCACGGGTGCCCATGTGTTTGTAAAACCGAGACACACAGTAAAGGGCAATGAGATGCCAAAAATAACAAAACACGACTGACATGCGTGAAAAAAGCAAACATATGCACAGAAAAAAAAAAAAAAAAAAACAAACCGCGTGGGGAACAGCCACGGGTACCACGTGTGGGTCACTCCAAGACACGAGTAAAAGGGCAAAGAAATACGATGCCAACAAAAGCAGCTAGAAATTATGTAAAACGCAAATTGACAAGGACAAAACCACCAAACCTGGTGGAAAACAGCCACGGGTACCACGTGTGGGTCACTCCGAGACACGAGTTAAAGAGCAAAGAAATACAATGTCAACAAAACCAACTGAAGTTGTGCAAAACGCAAATTGACAAGGACAAAACCACTATACCGCGTGGAGAACAGCCACGGGTACCACGTGTGGGTCACTCTGAGACACGTGTTAAAAGGCAAAGAAAAACAATGCCAACAAAACAAACCGAAAATGTGCGAAATACAAAAACCTATGCACAGATTAGTACAGGGGTATTAGGATAAAAAAGGGAAAAAAATAACACCAAGCTAAATTTTTGATATGTGATGCAATATATCGCAAATAACAACATATCACAACTCCCCGAGGATACACCATGTGTAAAAAAAATCCTGGTTGTTTGAATGTTGCACTTAAGACTTATTAATCGTTATTCGAACTATGACGTAATTCGTCACTAATCGTAAAACTATTAACACAAGAATCTCTCTATATATGTACTATGATACTATATATATATATATGATACTTGGCGTATGCTAAGTGTCCAGCAGCATGGAAATACGGAATCATTTGTCTGATCGAGTTTAGGTGCAACGCCCAATCTCCAGTCCTTTCTGCATAGATGAACTGCTTTATCAAAGACACTTGCTCCATGTAATTCAGCCATAGTCGTCCTGTTCGACTCCGTTCCTTCTCTGTTTTTATCCATTGTTGATTCTCCTCAATTAGCGTCTGCATGACTTTCTCATCCTCTAGATCCACCGGTTTCTGGCCAATGATGGCTTTGTGTAAAGCCGAAAGACTTTCTTTTGTCTTGTCTTCCATCTCTGTCATCATAAAAGTAAAAAGCGCCACTGAGGTCAGCAGATGAGCTCGAAGGGCGTGGGCATATGCATGACCTGTCATCATATGCACCACTGATGCTGGGACATAAACTGATTCCCATAGAACTTCTAGTCTACTGCCACCCATGATATAGCCAACTGAATCCATGAAGGACACCAAGAGGTGGAAACCACCCAGTATGACCACTACCCCTTGGAGTATTTAGTTGCATGAATCTACCCCAGGAAGGTGAAGGTGCGCCTAGATTAGCGTCTGGGAGAGTCAATGATGCCATCCATAACTGATCCAGGGCAAAAGAAAGTTTCTGACTTCTTGGGTTCAGTTCGTATGGGAAGAGAGAGCTGACCTTAATGCAACTGAAAGCCGACACAAAAGGCTTCTTATAAGCCTTGATTGCCACCTTACCAAACTCTCCAGTTACAGCGGCTTTGACTAGTTTGGTTGACCTTTTGATGGTGTGCCTGGATCTCCCAGAATCTGGAGTGACACAACCGACGCCGCCCATTGAATGGAAGGTGTTGTGTTCCGAAATTGTGGCGACGTTGAAATCAGCATTATCAAACACAAGTTGAAAAAAACCCATCTAGCTGATAGGACGGCTGATCATTCGAAATGATTGCTGACAGAAGCCTTTGGACCTCCTTGTAATCATCTGAAAATCCCAGGCTATTCAAGAGACAAATTAATTCTTTCGCACTGAATTGATGATACAAATACACTGCAATGGACATGAGAATCGGGGAAATAAAATATTGCAATTATATATGATACGTACCTCAACAGCTTGGAAGATGGTGATAATCGATTCAATTTAGCAAAGAACGGCGAATGAACTGTTGCGAAATTCCCGAATGGACGAATAACGTGAGCATTCATACAAAAATGAACAAACAGTATACAAAAACTAGGTTTATTGTTTTGGAAATGAGCCGTTTAATTCATCAGAAATGATACGCATGCTTTGTTTTCTTATCTAAAGTTGTACGTCTTCTTTAAATACGAGCGCGCACCCACAAACACGAAATAACGCGCTTTTTAGCCATTAGGGGGGTAGGGTAAGTAAACCAGCTGTAACTCGAAAACTTCAGCGACAAGACCCCTTTTTGATTTCACTAATATTGGGTACTATAAACCAGGCAGTTTTCTGAGAAGTTTGAAGGCTCTGTGTTTTATACATTTTTAAATATATCGTAATCAATGACGGTAGAATTTCAAAATCGATGCTCAAAACAGTCATTTTTCAAAGAAGAATCTCAATATCAAAGCGTTATATGCCATATAGAGAGCTTATATTATACATATATTTAATTCATCTAACCAAGAAGCTATAGTGTGAATTATACATCTCTATGTTAATAAAATCTGCGTATAATAGCACATGACCAAGGTACTACCAAACTGACTCAATATTACTCTTAAAACAGCCAGGAATTTTTTTGGCACAAGGTCTATCTTTGGGGAGTTTTGATATGTTGTCCGGCATGTCATACTCCATCATATATCCAAAAATTTGCTTGATGTTATTTTTTTCCCTTTTAGGCCCTTTTTTTGTCTAATACCCCTGTACTAGATGGTACTGGGCCTAGGCCATATTGTGAAATGGACACAAACAGGGCTTCAATCCCCAGTGATCACAAAATTTAATCTTTCGTGACAAAATGAAAAGCTAACAAACATAAACTGACAGGGAGTGATAAAGTTATACCCAGAGATATGATAAGATATAGATCAAGCATTCTATTGTAATTTTGGCCTTACGGATGGATTAAAGGGAGGGAGAACTGGTTAAAAATGGACTTTGAGTCGTTATTTGATGTACCANAAT
>KB312283.1:41360-59420 GCA_000328365.1 Capitella teleta | reverse complement strand
CTCAAAACATAAATATTAATTCATTTTCATTCAATAAATTCACTAGGATTATGAAAGATAAATTATTAAACGACAACGTATTTTCTATTTCAATCACCCAATAATGCTATTTCAGCCTTAACAATCTATTTTTCTATTTTCTTATTTTTTTCCCTTATTCTTTTCATTTTTTTTTTCAGTTCATCAAACCTGTATATTTAAGCATTTTCATTATCCTGACCAGATTAAAAAAAAAAAAAATACTTCTTTTTTGTTCTTCTCTCTATACATGTATTTTTATTTTTTTTGTCAATTATCATCTTCTTTGTTTTTGTTTTGCGTTTTTTTTTTTTTTTTTTTGTTTTTTTTTTTGTTTTTTCTCTTGTAGGTATTGTAAATAGCGTCAGGATAGATTAGGAATTGTAAATAAATAAGAAGGAATTTTACTCTTAACCGCTGCACATTGCACCTTGCACCTTTTTCTTTTCGAAATTCTACCACAGACGACACCGAAAGTTAGTTAGTATTCGTTTTCCGTTCTTTTTGTAGCACATACCCAAGTCTGGGTCAGCTACCAATTCTATGTATCATTACCTTTTTTGGAAAAAATAAAATTGTCTCTCTGTCTCTCTGACACCATGCAGGCTCTTCTGACTTTGCAGCCCGTTGGTTTAAGCATTACTTAAATATGGGCCTAGGGTGAAACTGACATGCTTTCAGCCTCTGCCTTAGCACACTGCGCCTATAATGTATTAACTCCTATTTAATCAAGTAGATCAATCATATGATTGATATACTTATACATCAGGCATTGGGAGACTTTAGCAGGCATCAGGGTACTTGGCAGGCCTCATATAAGTATTATATATTGTAGATATACTCATACATCAGGCATTGGGGGATTTCAGCAGGCTTCAGAGTACTAAGCAGACCTTCGAGTACTGAATGTAATGTAAGTATTATATATGCTTGATATGCTCATGCATCAGGTATTGGGGGACATCAACAGGCTTCAGAGTACTAAGGAGACCTTTGGTTACAGAATGAAATATAAGTATTATATATGCTTGATATACTCATACATCAGGTATTGGGGGACTTCAGCAGGCCTCAGGGTACTAAACAGGCCTTGGGGTACTGAATGAAATATAAGTATTATATATGCTTGATTTACTCATACATCAGGTATTGGGGGACTTCAGCAGGCCTCAGGGTACTAAACAGGCCTTGGGGTACTGAATGAAATATAAGTATTATATATGTTTGATATACTCATACATCAGGTATTGGGGGACTTCAGCAGGCATCAGGGTACTAAACAGGCCTTGGGGTACTGAATGAAATATAAGTATTATATATATTTGATATACTCATACATCAGGTATTGGGGGACTTCAGCAGGCATCAGGGTACTAACAGGCCTTGGGGTACTGAATGATATATATTTAGATCAGAATTAGTTGTCAGATTGCAAATATACAAGAAAGAGTGCATCAGAGAGAACTAAGGCAAGTATCAAAGTACTAATGCCTCCTGTGTCTACGATGTTTCCTGTGTGGCTCAGTGGTAGAAAGTTGCACTCACAATCCAAAAATGATCACATACTACAGTTGTCTCTTTGATTGGGACGTTAAATGGGGACCTTTATACTGAAGAAATAAATAAGGATGATTTATAGGCAATGCTTTGAGCACATTATTTTGTGGATATTGCGCTATACATAATTTATTATTTATCATATTGACTTTATTTTATTTATTTAATGCTCAGTTCAAAATCAATTTCTGCTCTTTGTTGGGCGCCAAGGGATTAGCTAGTGCTGAAGTTATATGAATGTTTCACATATTTAATGTTCATTGCATTGAGATGTGAAGTAATTTGGAAATGCATTAATAGGCTTATTATATATATATTATTGTATATATATGACCAGACATTGGGGGCACCAAGGTTGGGCGTTAGGGTACATGAACCCTAAAGTCTGAAAATTTCCATGACCATTAGGTGCTTTGGACATCGGGGTACACGAACCAACCTATATCAGAAGATATTAACTTTACGGAGAAACGAAATTCGGCACAGTGCCGCCATTTATAAGAGCTTTCAACACACCAAAAATTGAATTCCTACAGTGAAGAAAACCAAAGTACACCAAAGCCTGGAATTACAAGCGTGCACCCCATTGTCTGTATTAGTAGTTATATATATATATATATATATATATATATATATATATATATATATTTTAACCACAAATAACGCGCAGCTACATTAAGTGCAATACTGATGTATGCATTATAACACAAATGGAAAACACTAATCAATAATCAATAATCAATAATCGCATACTGAGCAGTTGATGGTCAAACGGTGCCGCTTCTGAAAGCCAAAAACTCCCAATTTATCCAGATGCCGTATCAAATACTTTATGTATTCGATTTTCCTCTACTAACCAATGTAGCGGATGGAATTTCAAATAATCCTCAATTCAATAATCCTCAATGGTTGATCGTGGATCTGTGTTTTTGCCTTTTAGGTTGCGAGGCCAAAAGGATATTTTTGACAATGCTTGTTTTTCGCCTCCCTTGATGAAAATGTAAATGCACATTCTGCAGAACATGACATTTATTTTGAATGAATAACCACAATTCCTCGGTAATTAACATTGATGCTGCACTGTTGTTATGAGTAGATCATTATTCAGTATAACTGTATAAACCACTGCCATCCCAGGAATGAATCAATCGATACACTGTTAAAGAGTGTTGTTTTCAATTACGATTTAAAGTGTTAACATTTTGAAAACAACTTGTTGACTAATTGGGAACAAATTTCACTTAAAAGTGGAAGAATGTTTTCAATCTCGGTGTACGCTTATCAATTATAAGCTTCGCACGGTCAGCGATTGATTCTTATAATATAATCACTTGTGCCATATAAAATTGAGTTACAATACTCAATACGAGATGTGATAAAAGTAAAAATATAAATATCAAGTGCGTCCCGATCGATATCGATAAACCTCAGGATTTTTTTTTTTTTTTTTTTTTTTTTTTTTTTTTTTCATTGGAATAAAAGGACGTTCACAAACACTGTTGGCATGTTGTCCCGTAGTCAAAAACTGGTGCATAATAAGTCAATATCTCCAATATTCCTTACGCTACTATTGGTGACGTTGTATATAATAGTGTATTGCATATGATAGTGAATGTCAACTCAGAATCGCAAACGAATCTTATCTTTGTCGATTTGCATAGTTATGATTTCCTAGTATGACTACTTTTGACGTCACGGTGTTCACGCTCATTCGTTATTGACGTTATCTTGATGACGAGGTCGTCAAATGTAGCTGTGCACATGAGACGGTTGGAATGACCTCTTCACTTTCCCCTCTTCCTCTTTCGTCACACGGCAATAATGTCTGCATTCATGGAGCATCAAACATACTTGATTTGCTGAGATGAATTATTAGTGTGGTGTTTACCTTTCTGTTAAACGGTGGCGTCGTGACGTGTCTCTGTGTGGCTGCTCTCAGATATTTGGTGATTAATTTTCATTACTAATGATGAATTACGAGGGCTGCACTGAACGCTGAAACTTCTTGTTGTCAGGTCGAATTCATTATGCCAAATTGAGCAGCCATACAAAGGCAGCGGTGAATCGGGATCTGAAATATGCTTCTGACTTTTGAGATGAACCTGTACTTTAGTTTAGTCACAGGCTCATAGGTAAATAGCACCCGGAACACTTGCAAGACTGCTGATGAGTCAGCTCTGCTAGTGTGTTCTCACTGAGGCAGGTGCTCCTTTGATGAAGATAGTGATTTCCACTGGGAGGAAATCCCATGCAGGATTAAATTAGAGCATTCTTTACAGAGGTCAAAAATGGCATCCAGGGTCAGCAAGGACAGTTGACATTCAATGAATACTGAACAGACTGAGAATTGATATCAAGTATAGAGGAGCTGGTTTGCAGATACAAATTTGAATATGCGATAATGATCTGAACTTTGGGTGAATATAAACAAGACAATACTTTCGATGGGTATTTCTAACTATTTTATCGTCCATTTCATCCAATGAATATCACAAATGAACATTATACAGCCTTAAAATAGGAATACCATTCTTCAATAAATACGAGAAAAAAAAAAGAAAAAAAAAAAAAAACGAAGTTCAGCGGCTTAGGAGTTTTATAAGTATTCTGGCAACTGACGGTCTCAAAGTGTCTGATTAACGACCTCTTCGAGGTCCCGGGTTCGAGACCCGATCAGGCCACGGGCGTTATGATTGTGAATTATGATTGTTATGATTGTTATAACTGTAATTCTTCGGTGACTCTGCAGTGCTGCCCAACTGCGTAACAGGGCCGGGCGCTGTGTACTACTGTCTATGGTGGTATGCAGGATAAAGAACCCTTGGGCTTTATCGATAAGAGTAGGGGGAAACCCCGGTCCAAGGCCTTCTGTTCTGGCGCCCGTATCACCCGAATGGGTTGGGTGGAGCCGTAAAACCCCATCACTCACTCTCCTTCAATGTGTGTAATACAATGTTGTAAAATTTACATCGGTAATCGACTATAGACGTATATCCTGCGTGTTTTAAATTTTAATATCAAGATGGTAATCATGTCAATCACATTCGATGTACACGATAGGCAATAAACAGATGTTATTCGGAGTAATTTGAATGATTATAGCCATTAGTTTGATTGAGTAGAATCCGTTATTGGTATAGAGCATTCGACTGCAGATCGAGAGGTCGCCGGTTCAACTTCGACTGTCCCCTCCCTTTGGGATTACTCCTTTTATAGTGGGATATTATGGTGTGATTGCTTGTGAAATTCAAGCATGATAATAAGTTTAATAACCCTGCTATAGATGTCATCACAATTTCGAATTATGCATCGTACAACCCGTTCCACGCAAATTGGATGTCAAAAATGAGTGAAACGTGCAAATTGAAGCAATAGTATGGACATAGGCTTTCGTGCATGCTGTGTGGCTTTAAGCAATTTGTTGGTCGTGCATGTCCCAATGCATGTGGATTCGAAATAGCATTAATCGTGAATGCCATTAATCATAAATCCAGGTCCACAGTTCGACACATTTAAATGACTGTGAATCGCAGATGGATCGCAATTGTGTAACACAGTCATATAATATTTATAGTATTGTCCATCAACAGATAACATTCATGATCGCTTCACCAACATTTGCCGATCACCCTGCTGCATTTGAATGACTGCGTATTCCCACTTTCCAAATGCCACCCCACCCGTAATCCCTCATTTGTCGGATTGTTAACCGTTGACGTCAAGACAAGTCTTCGGCTCTTTCCTACATCCGTAAGCCTTGCTGAATAATTATTATGAAATCGCAAATTAACCAATTTGCATAAATCCTTTGATCTATGTCAAATAATAACCAGTAATTAACTTCCGTCTTTTTATTTATATATTTACAACTGTTGACTAATATACTTCCAGATCTTTCTTTTTCTTAGTTTACAACATTATCTTTCGTAACTTTTTTTTTCACTTTTTGGTCCTCTGCTCCACATATTCTTCGGATTGGGGCTATTCCACTATACCCGTGGGGTCTTTCGTGGCGTTATCCTGAAATACCAACCTTGATGTATGCATGCAGTTTATTTTATGTTTTCTTATTCAAATCAATGCTCAGTCATTTTCTTAAAATAAACTACTAGTCAATTCATGCCACATACAATCATTACAATGTAGTCTGTCTTTCCTTGCTATGTTGTTTCAGCTAGATAATCAACGAGCTTCAGAACTTGTAAGCAACGACGATAATGCATAATAAAAGTTATCGAAGGGCAATAAACGGATCTTATCTTGTGCGCATGAATATAAAGTGTATAAAATATCATGAAAATCATATGGGGATATAGCTCAGTGGTAGAGCATTCGACTGCAGATCGAGAGGTCGCCGGTTCAACTCCGGCTGTCCCCTTTTTTGTTACACGTACTTAAAACTGGCAATTGGTTTGTGACTCAAAAAGAATTTGAGAAAGCGAGTTAAAACTGGCAATTGGTTTGAGTTTTGGGACATTATAATGGTTATGCTGAGCCACATGGTTATCCAACAGCCTTTTAGGTCATTATGAAATGGCTCAAAAATGACAATATATACGTCCTGTGTCCGAACCAAGTCCTAAAATTGCCTTCTTGACTTGTGGTGGTTGACCTTTAATGAAAAATAATTTTAGGGTTATGTAATTGCCACTTTGGAAAATTTACAGAGTATTCAAGTGTATCAGAACTCATAATGTCCAATACAGGAAATATATCAGCTGGCCCGTTAGCTCAGTTGGTTAGAGCGTCGTGCTAATAACGCGAAGGTCGCGGGTTCGATCCCCTCACGGGCCACACTGATTCTTTTTTTTTTTAATTCATGCACATGGGATATGATTGACCTGAAAGATGAGAAATGCAAGTAAAAGGCATGACATGATTGTAAAAGTTTCATAATAATGGATACCTTAGAGCATTAATGGGGGAAATAAATGGAAGGGTGCAAAGAGGGTTTAACCAAATTTTAAGTGAGGGACATATTCCAGGTGATTGGATGACCAAAAGGCTAACTACTAGTAAGGATATAGTTGGGCAAGAGGGAATTGCATGAGGAACTAGAGACTAGCTGCCATCAGCTCTTGTCAAGAGTACAGATACTACTGGCTGCCGTAGGTGATTCGATCTTTTGAATTTGGAACCACTTGGAGTTATACTGAATGTGAATCTGTTCTGAAGGTGTTGCATGCATATAAATATAAAATGTTAATTCTATGGCCACATGATTTGGTGAGGCAGAAGATGTCTAAAGACGAAAGAGGATGTTTATGCTCGTCATCCATTAGCTCGGGTAGCTCCATAAGACTTTACGCCCGCAGAATCAATTCCACACTGACAGCCTTATCAGTTCATTTATCTAATAAGGCGGTCAGTGTGGAATTGATTTGGAAATGTGATTCGACTCCAGCTTTAATGAATTCTAAGAATTAATTCTTTTCAAATGCACAAAGGATTCAGGATAAAGATAGATTATGACATAAAAGGACATTATGTGAATTTCAATGCATCTATTTGCTTTAATTCTTGAAATATGACAATTAAAAATAATAATAAAAAAATAGCCGAAGTCAGCATTTAGGGGGTAGAGTAAGTAATTTAGATTTTGTTCCAGTATTGTAAATGTAATACTGTAGTACAACTTGTCACTTGATACTAGCTGGTATAGTATACCACCTCCAAGAAATGGTCCTAAAGACATGAAGCATGAATAGATACCCTTTAATGGTGATAGGATCTCCAAACATGAGACATAAAGCATGGGCAGCACTGTAGAGTCACTGAAGAATTACAATTATAGCGAATGACAATTTTAATTCACAATCATAATGAGCAGTCAAACTAACTGAGCTAAACGGTGACCCTTCATATTGTGAGGCATTTATGATTAGCTAAGAGAATTCACAGTTGAGTTCGCGCGATTCGAATGAAGTTGCTCACCGGTATCCATGCATGAGATGGCCGATCACAGTTAGCATGCGTTTACATACAAAGCGTATAAGGTTATGTAGAACCTTTTCAATGAATAATAATGTTAATACTATAGGTTGACAATTATGGCAGCTGGAACACCGCTTATTCGTCCATCTGAGTGTCACTTACCAATAAGTTATTTTTATATCTCACGATCTCATTTGATTCGAATATTGTTCTTAAATCAGTGGACCATCCCTTGTCCAAGCAAATAATTATTACACGTTTTCTTGGCTACAGCCACTTAAACGGTGCACTTCATGATATGGCATTCTGCTGAGAAACAATCAATAACTTGATACGTATAGGATATAATTATGCAAATGAGAACACCGATCACCCTGGCCTATAGCTCGTCACCGCCCACTGCCACCGATTTGTTGCATATGTTCGGGCAGTAGCTCGGTGTTTATAATTGAGAATTCGGGCATTAGCGTTGACCCAAATGTTCTCGATTTGAAATCAAAGCCACAAATCAACTCTTGAATTTGCCAGTTGTGCTTATTGCTGGATTTCTCTGACCATGCTGTTGTGCCATTACCCATGTATTTCTATAAGTTTTCGAATTTTTTGTACCTGACATTAGTGAACTCGTGAAACTGACGCAAACACGTGCGCTGGTATTGCGCTTCATCTCAGTTGATCACATTCAATTGTGCGCACCTACAGATGTTGATTAGAATGGAGGATTTCGACTATGAGCATCAGGGTCTGCCGTATGAGATGTTCATGCGGCAAGCAAAGGAAACTCCTGACCGCATTGCAGTGGTCAGCCCAGGAGAGAACAGGCAACTGACCTACAAAGAACTCGATGACGTCACAGATGTCCTCGCGACAAACATGCGAATCAATGGCGTGGAAGAAGACTGCATCGTTGGCATCTACATGGAGAAGTGCTTGAATTATACAATAAGTTACATCGCAACATTGAAAGCAGGTACTTTATGGCTTCCTACAATTGTCTCCACGAGGTGCTATGATATTCTCTTACACAGGTGGTGCATGCATGCCTATTGATATCTCATACCCGAGCACCTTCGTCAGCGATATGATATTCGATTCGCAGTCCAAGATCATCTGTGTGTCAGCCGCACTGATTGATAATATTCCTTGTGGGTGAATTACGCGTTAATCCTAAAATCGGATTAACCTTCCTTTCTAGCTGACCAACCGACCATCGTATTGGGCGATAACTGGGTTAACACTTTAAAAAAGCAAACACTGAGCATCCCGTTGTCACATTGACCCGGGTTGTAACTCTGGATAGCCTGGCATACGTTCGTGGGTACCTACTTTCCTACCATCACCGTCATTTGTTCATTCCTTATTCTGAGGACGATCAGCGTGAAGCAAGCAATATTTTCTTTACTGATGAGATGCTTAGACCATTGCTCAAAGGTGTAGTTTTATAGTATTGTCAAACGCTATCTATTACATGTATTATCAAAATCGGTTGTTTTGGTAGGAGCAACTCTGGTCATAGTCCCAGACACGGTCATATACGATCCATTCTTGCTCTGTCAGTTCTTGAAAGAGCATCGAATTTCTCGCATGATGTTCACACCGTCTTTGCTGGAAGCAGTCCTCGATGCAGACAGAATTGATTTCAGACGAGCTTTTCATTTCATGAGGTGTGTTTATTACATGGTACTTTATTTGCGAGCTGTAATTTGCTTTGATTTCCCAGAGTGGTCTTATTCTGTGGAGAAGTGTTGACTACAAGGCTTCTTGAACGATGCCTAAAAGCGCTGCCTTCGGTGCAATTCTTCAACATGTACGGAACGTCAGAAGCGAACTGCGTTGCAATTGCAGACCTGTCTGAATGGTATCGCCAACAGAAGGTATAATTACCTATAATTCACATTGGCTATGGTAGAATTGGCCTTTCAAATCGAGAAACAGCTGAATTTGACAATCTCCACACCTGAATAGGTGATTGCAACAGTACTTAAACCCTTTGCTATTGGTTTATTGTCGTACGTATAAATGAAATGGAAAAAGATTGAGGTATAACAGGAAAGGGATGAAAAATGGCTTTGTTGTCGAATTAAACCAGGTAAAAGAGTGGGATTAAAAGGATCATAAGAGCTGTTAAGCAGCAATAAAACTATTTAGTTGAAATTTTTCTGATGAGATCAATTCGGACACGAAAAGATCTGAATACATGAAGCCAATTATTTTTTTGCAGAGAGCATTTGTAGATTGAACTGAAGACATAGCGAAAATGTAGAAATGAAGTTGTTATTTATGAAATCCCCTGTATTGTTAACGCAGATATAACAATGTGACTTATAAGTTACCTGTTAGGTTTTCAAATTGACGAAGAAGGTAAAAAGAAAGCAATCCAATTTAATTCAGTGATCTTTTATCTGCTTTAGTTTGCCAACTAAGTCATTTTTCATCCCTTTTCTGTTATACCTCATATTACAACATGTTCAAAAAAAGCTCACACAGTAACAGTAAATGCATGCAACCGTGCATTTCATTTGTCAAGTCGAGGAAATTTTCCTCATATTTTTGTCATAAATGATAAGAGAATATTAGTTCTTTAAATTATTGAGCTTGTTCTAATTGATTATGATCATTACTTGTTTTTTCAATTGTAGGGCGAAATCTGTGGGAAGAAGTTTTGTCCGGTTGGTAAATTGCTGCCCGGTGTCAAAATTGTGATCCTAAATGACGAAATGCAAGCACAACCTGTCGGAGTGGCTGGCGAGGTGATTTAATCAAAGTATCCATTGCATTTCCCCTTGTGGCAACCGTAGGGTTTTACAAGTGGCTTAGTGCCGTATAAATTAGGTGGGTGTGAGCTATGATTGATGTGGATGATGAGTGATGAATGTGGGGGAAAATCATGAGTTGTAGCTCTGGGGCATCTCTTTTTCCAGATATTTAGTCCATTAGCTTGTATCACAGACTTCCACTTCCCCCTGACCTTTGCAAGAAGCTCTAAGTTGTTTGTGGGCACGGCAAAGGCATTCGGGTCTCTTTTGCGAAAAGCAATTCACGGATGAGAACTCGACGAGTGAGGGGAGACTGGCGACTATTTATTCCTACACGTCTGTAGATAGACTATACATCACTTCATGATTCGAAAGCATAAGTACCTTCAGCAGCAGGGAGAAGAATATCCCAAAGTTGGGAGGAGCACACGGCTTTGCTTGATGCCGATCCATTGTAGAAGATGGACCCTTTGCATGTTTTCGTGGAAGGAAAGGTTTAGTTTGGCTGCAGGCGCCGTAGCTCGTCCAAGCGCCGAACGGGTTCCACTCCAATGTAAGCACCATTCCAAGCAGGCCGAGAAGGATGGCCTACTACACCACCAGGAGGCATTTTAAAGATCATACCCATACAGAGCCATAGTACCACTATACAGTGCTAATTTCAAAACGTACGTGAGGCTTTGAAATATCTTGATTGCAGACGCATGGGGACATCGCGTGTATGCGTTTTCTCCTTAAAATGCTCTTTCATCCTTTATTTTCATTTCTGAATTAGAATCAATAATATATTTCATTTCATTTCGGCAGATTTACATCGGTGGACCTAAACTCGCTCTTGGATATCTGAAACAACCTGAACTGACCAGGGCTCGATTCATCAAGAAACCAGACGGAGTGTCCGATTTGATTCCCAGTCGGTTACACAGATCAGGTGACTGGGGATACCTCTTGAGCGACGGGACTCTTGAAGTCTGTGGACGATGTGACTCAAAGGTCAAAATCCGCGGATACTCCATTGAAATTCAGGTTTAAATAAGTACTCGATTTGCAAATTCCAATTTCGGAATATGTATTTCAGGCGGTGGAAGCTGCACTGCTGAGTCTGCCTGTGGTAAACGCCTGTGTTGTACTAGTGGAGGGCGAAGAAGGGCAGGATAAGAACCTCATTGCGTACGTGGTTCCGGAAAACCAAGAAAATATGACAATCAAAAGAGGTGAAATACGCGCATCCTTAAAGAAACGCTTGCCTTTCTACATGATCCCTTCGTATTTCGTTTTCCTTGAGAGGTTCGTCTTAATACTGTCTCTAAATTGTGCAATTGTCTGTGGTATAGTTTACCATTACATGCTAAATCTGGAAAAGTTGATAAGAAGGCTCTACCATTGATTGACAAATATGAATGGATTGACATGAAGTCGATGAGTTGTCCTAGCACCCCAACTGAGAATAGCCTCGTTCCATTTTGGGCGGACATTCTTAGCCTTAAATCTGTGGACATTTACGAAAGCTTCTTTAATTTGGGAGGGTACGATCCGCCCAGTTTGATTAGGAACCATTTGAAGCGTTATCTTTGCAGTCATTCACTCCTGGCAACAAAACTCTTAAGCAGAGTTCGGTCTGAATTCAACGTAGAACTCGCAGTTCACGATCTCGTCATTCACTCGTCGGTTTCTGCGATGGCCAAAGTGATCGACAGCCATGCAATTCAATGGTGCTATGCATTTTTGAGAAAGTGTTAAAAATGGTGCTATGCATTTTTGAGAAAGTGTTAAAAAACATATCGTGGTAAAAACCACGTATATCTCAGAGAAAGAAATACCTGGTATGGATAGTTTAACATTTCATGCTGCTATTGCATTCATCTCATTTCTAATCCAATTTTGTCGACATTGATCAAAAGAGTGCACCCAACACTCGGCGATATTTTGATTATTTTCCCTTCCAGCCACTGACCATGGATTAGCATCATTTCGATGCCCAAATAAGGCCTGGCTCTCAGCGCTCTGCTGCACTTTGTGACCTGTTGCATGCTAGTACATGTACATGTATGCAAGGGATGACCGTTGAGTAGGCCTTACAGTGCATCATAATGGGAATGCATCCGTACATTGTAAATTGGCAGGATGGTGGGGGTGATAGCAATGAATGTCGCCAAGCAGCTCTGACTTTTTCAGCACTCCGTGAATTATGTTATTACAATTCAAATGCGTTCTTCTGTCTTTAATTATTCTGGAACGAAGCATATCGCGTAGAGTAACGACACACTCAAGAAATAACAACAACGAAAAGGATAAAAATTATAAAACCATAAATCATAAAATCATAAAAATCATAAAACAAACGCGAAGTAAAATACTCACTAAAATCCACGGTTCTTTTGCGGGAAAATACGATGCTACGCTGCGTTTGTGAGTGTTGTTGTTGTTGTTGTTGTTGAGATTGTAGCACTGATATGTATCTACTAAAATCAAAACAAAGCACAAAATGCGTACTGCAGCGCCACGCAACAGATGGCATTCCAAAATGCTGGTTCAGTGGCCCAACTGATTACGCGCACATAAAAGTTCTTCACGATTACTTACCACTCGCATTTAAATTTCCTCCCTCATTCAAAAATAATGACGTTTTATTCAGTTTCTTTGCATAAATGGATGCATAATAACCTAGTCAATCCATATCAGGTATTTATATTTTGGAATTATGGATAAATTTTAGCAAATTTAAAATTGTTGTTTTTAACATGGAGTAGATAGACTACGTTTGGCCCACTCGATCGATCTGTATATACTGTGTTAATGTGATTCTATATATAAATTTTCTAGTACTGGTTCATGCAGTTATTATTATGTAGTATTGAACTCAGTGAGTTATATTTCCTCAGAATTGAGTCGCTCGGAAAAACAGAAAGTAAGCCTTTTCAACTTTTAGCACAGCTGCTTGATGAAATGGTCAAGTAAGACTGAAAGTTGTCTCAATTTATCAAAACTGGCGGTTGTCGTTAAAGAGATGAATCATTCTTCACAAATTCTCGAGAGTTCACCCAGGAAAATACTTCAAAGGTCCTGGAAATTCTAGGGAAAACATACCCACGAATCAGCAACACTCTGCTGAGTTCTTATTTCAAAGGCATGGCCCAGCGCGGAGTAATTCCTGAGCGACCGAAGAAAAGTGCTCGTGAGTGACGATTTCGTATAATTGTATTATGGTAGACCCCTGCTTCTTACGACAATAGATCCACCTTTGATTGCCAAAGCAGCTACGGCTGGCAGCTCATGCAAGGGCATTGGTTCAATTATATCGCTGAAGCTGGCAGCTGCTTGTCCGTCAATTACAAAGTCAACTTGACGAGATAAGAAGATACGAGAAGAGGAAGACAGCGGACTTATCATAACGCACTTCTAATCACAAATGCTTTCTGATTATTATAATAATGATTATTTTGCGTTTGCAGCGTCCAGGTGTCATTTCGACCAATGTGATTTCACTTTGCCAAATTTCCGACACATTAATAAGATATTTAATCCTTGCTCTTGTATTTGTAAATTATGTTGTTTTTATTCGTATCATTGCATGGTCATTCCATGGTCACTACTATAATATTATTGCATTCGATGTCCTGATTTACCTTCTCGTTCATCATTCCTATTACCATCTGCAATTCAGTGCTGCTACGACTAACCGACTATTGTATTATTCTTGTGATAGATTAAACAAATAAATGGCTTCACTTTTCTTACTTTTTACTTCACTTTTTACTTTACTTTCACAAGTATTAGCAGTCTCAGCAGTACTTGCTTTCTAGAGGCTTATGTAGTCAAAGGGCAGTATTTTCTCTTCTTTTCTCCCCCTTAGCTTAAAGATAATATGACAAGTAGTTGATGCTCAGAAATAGTAGCCTTTGGGTCATCTGCAAACCAAGAACGAAAACTTATGTATGAATGCTTTAAAATGGGCGACCTATTCTCGCAATAAATTTTTATCATAGTACATGTATGTTCATTTCTTTTATTATACTCCATATATATTACGTAGATTTTAGCCGATTCAGCAAGACCGGTGTCACATACATTTACTGACCACTTGTATGTACTTGATTTTGTGAAGAAGAATAAACTTTTTCTTTAGTCCATAAACTTAGCAAACAACCCATATGCCAACCATATAAACAATGATCTCCACTACTACCACATCCTTGCATATAAAGCTATGCCTGGGCATGACTGCGCGTTATGTATTTGCGAATGGCTTGCATGTAAACAGAAAACTAGGGGAATCCCCTCGAACGCCGATCATAAAATCGAAGTCGGTTAAAATGGGTAGCTGGTTTCTGCTAGTCGTGCCACTCCTTTCAGCGCGTATCGCAAGTGATTTGATGCATCGCACTAATATTTCAATGTCACGTTTCAAGTTTTGTTCTTTTAATATAAGGCTACAATTGTTCAATTCCTTTTGCACAAGTTCTTATGGTTGTGAGCTACTCAACGTTATTGAACTTTCTGCGTTTGAAACTGCGTGGAAACGTTCGATTAGACATATTTGTAAATTCAGTCCATTGACAAGATCGTCATATCTCCCTTTCATTTGCTCCATACCTGACCGGAAGTCTCAGATACTTATTGGGTGTTGCAAATTTATGAAGAAATCTTTGATGTCTGAAAACCCTAGCTGTTTTGTCTAAGCTCTGTCTGCATTCCTGCAATAGTCTGTCTGACTTTGGAATAACTTTCAAAGAGATTTTGGCCAAATTAAAGATGAACGTAGAAACATTCTGTACAATTGAAATTTTTTCCCCGTTTTACGTATTTAAAAAAGTGAATGTTGCAGACTCCCTGGTAGCGAAACTGTTGCTATTTGTTTAGCCATAAAACGTTTCATCCTTATCCTGATTCTGATTATAGTGTCAACATTCTGAAGAGCTTCACTTCAGTTTCGCTGTCCAATGTGGCTCATTTCATCAGAAACATTGCCCAATCAGAAACCAAATTGATGACTGCCTTACAGTTGCCCCCTAATCACAGTATGCATAGGTACACAACTGTCAGCACCTGCAAAAGCTGCTTGAAGTGCATTGCCAAGCTGCTGTTGGGGATTTTAATGTTTATGTTGATATCGTGTGTTTTTGTTGAGATAAGCTTGCTGATCAAACTAATGTGTGAATAAAAACGTGTTGAGGTAGCATTTAAAAGTGTTTATATATACCCTGTAGATGTTTATAATAATGTTGCTGGTGGACCGTGGAGTAACCAGCATACAAGTCGAAGCCGATCTTATATCACTCGAGCATAAACATTGACCAGGTTCCTCAGAATAACAGGAGCCACGTTGTTTGTGCATTTAAATACCAGGAGTGCAAATTTAAAGTCGATTTTTTCGTTCAACTATTTGTATTCAGTGGAAATCAGCTAAGGGTAAAATTGTCAATGTTGATCCTGCATCGAAAGAAGACTGGACCATCATCTCAAGAGTCACCCCGAACACAATCAATTTCGGCCACCTTATATTTTATTTTGATGCATTTAATATGCATCAAAATAAAATATAAGGAGCTAATAGTAAGAGGCAATTCAAGCCTGAAGATTAGAATTATAATAAAGAAGACCTGTAAGCATTGAAGTACAGGAATATCTGTGCAATGTTAAACCGCAGTAGCTTGAAATTGAAATGGACAATTATAGGCTATTTATGGCATAAAGCAGCAGCATGTCCAGTTTTCATTGAGCTGTTCGTATGGCAAAGTCCACTAAAATCTACCTTCAATTCTGATTGATCACGTGACCCCTATATAGGCATTCTAATTCGTCTTATATATTTCTATGCCTGTGAGTGACTGTGACATGAGGTTGATCGAGGAAGGGGCATCCTGAAATCGAATTTCGAAAAAAACTTATGTGTAAGAGGATTCAGACGTATTTTAACAAGGTGTGCGATCAGTCTTCAAACTCCAATGCAACTGAGCGAAATGTTGAAACATCTCAAGGAGCAATTCGACCCCAATTTTCCAATTGTAGATCAGCTCTGATTTATATATTTTAAAACTAAATATTTTATTTGATCAAAACGTATTTCACGATGGTCATATTTGGCGATAAACTGCGGTTCCACCTGGCGTTAGCTGCCGCATTACAGTTATACCATTTGATTGGAATTCCGTTTTGTCAGGCGTACAATATGGATCTTGTTCGGATCATGCTAGTGATGACGTTCCTCCCAGTGTGCTTCTGTGTCTTCGTGCTGCCAACATGGTTGGATAATGCTCTCATTCTTGTCTTTGGGGGTGTCCTGGATCTTGATTGCCCTGTACCAGGCGTACCTCCCATGCTCCAAGGAGGCTGATTGACAAACACAGGTATTTCGTCCTTTTATTATGACAATTTATGATGATAATCAATCTCGTGTCTTAGTTAAATAGGGGATATTTTTATTTAAATATCTCCCTTCAAGTTCCCGACTTCCAAAAAACTCACCGAATCAGCCATTCTTACTCAACCAGTAGAAACTTATTAATACTTCCACAGCAGGTTTGCACAGGAACCTCAAATGATCTAATTGGTCGGTCCATCGCTATATGACCAACTGTCGCTGTTTTTTATTAATTTTATGCTATAATTGTTTTAACTCTATATTGCCAGATTTTGCGATGCAAAAACTATTTTCTTCAATTTCAGATCTCATTTGATTCACCAAATTCGAACATCCTGAGATTTCCATCAACAGATTTCTAACATTACCTACATGTGTTTTTAATCCAAAGTATTATGTAATCGAATTGATGTACATTGTATAATGTGATTATAAAACTTTTATTTTATTTCATTTTCTCTGATATTTTAAAGTTGTATTTTACATTCTTCAAAATCTTATTATGTATCTCATATGTATGGTATTGATATATTTCAGCCTTCGTAATTTTACCTGGTGGGTGTTTTCATTCAACCATTATTTAGTGTGTTTTATTACTTTTCATATAATATCAATTATCATGATTGATTTTGTAAAATTTATGTAATAAATGTTGTTTTCATGGAATTTTAAAAAAATTACGGCTGCAATTTAAGCTTTTTTTGTTCATGTGTTCATGAGCTGCTATTTACATTGTATCATAAAATCATTTGACGCGTAGTCCAACCAGAACATTTGTATGGAAAGGTCTCTTATGATATTCGATCTTTAAAGCCAAAAAATGTTACATGTAGCAGACAAACCACATAATTATAATAAAAAGAAGATTAAAGATTCAGTTTTAATGAAGTGAAAAATTGTCTGAGAATTTAGCAATTTTCATCGACATTGCAGCATTTTACTCAATAACACTCATGCGAGACAATTATCTGTCAGGTCTCAGAAATGTTTCATCTATCTACCCATAATTACATACACGAGTTGAGATTTACAAAGCATGTCACAGCTGCATGTCACAGCTATTTGTTTACAATATGTTTCCGGGACAGAATTCGGTTATTCTACGGATAACATGAAGAATTGCAGAAAACAGAAGTTCATGCATATAGCCAATTCAGCAGTCCCAATATCACGTCATTTCACTAACTTTACTGCTTGTGCTCAAACGCCATCCTAATATAATAAATGTGCATATAATCAAAGGTCACCTCCCTGCCATATAAGGACTTATCACCAAATATCACATGAATACACCACAAAGTCGTATTTGTATAAGAAGGCCCTTGTTTTCCCCTCTTTGGATTGAGGGCCTTACGTGACCATTGTATGAAAATTGTATTATAATTATGATTAGTTAAAGGAAGGGAGAACTGGTAAAAATGGACTTGAGTCGTA
>KB312283.1:0-39663 GCA_000328365.1 Capitella teleta | reverse complement strand
CTCTCTTCGCTTTCACATGAGATCATAAACGACACCATTGCCTGGTTACCATTTGCATCCCAGATGCGGTGCCACATGATCGAGGCTCCTTTGAAGGTCTCAACGTGATCATTCCAACCTGCGACCCTTTTTTCTTCCCCCTTGTTCGGGAATACAAACTTCAGCCGCTGCAAGGCAAGCACTGGATATAGTCTCAAAGTAATGTTCAGTCAGACCCCGGTGATTTTCGGAATCACAGCTGAATCCGCTACCAATGCAGCCTCTCAATGAAGGAGGGATCACCTGCTCTAAGAGATAGGATAACACATGCTTAAATTCTGCAATGTCTTCCTCAGATGCTTTGGACCATGACACTCGGGAAGAACCGGTAGAAGCGCTAGGAGGGGTACACAGTCTGCAGCGCTGTCTAACTGAAGGACAAGAAACAAAGGAGCAAAATATGCACACGATTTTTTTCAAACTCAATACTCAAACTCAAAAATTTTATCCCGACCCATGTTTTGCCGTGGATCCTCACAATTATGTTTTCTATGATACACATTTTCGTGAATTATTCCCAGAAAAAAAAATGAATGATTATAATTGAGTTTAATAAATTTTACCATAATATTATTATCAAGAACCGAATTTGACTCGTAATCTCTCATGTCGCTATAACTGCTATAAAACAGTTACTCGCATAACTCACTGATTATCCCATTACCCAAAAAGGAAATCTTCGCATCTGCAACAACCACTGCACTATCAGCCTCATCAGCCATGCTTGTAAAATCCTCCTGAAAATCCTCCTCAACTTCCTTACTCTTCAAATCGTTAAACAAACAGTTTTTGAGCAAATCGAATTACATGTAGAACTTCTAGACCTAACTGACAAACTGGTCCATACTGCGTCTATCTGGCACGGAAGTAAGGCCGGAAAAATCTAAGGTCGAGATCAACAGCAAAGATGTTCCAGCAGTATAATAATGAATAATGACTCCTATAAGAAGTCAGGGAATTCAAGTACTGACACAGAACGGCAGCATGGGAAGAGAGATCAGAGTGAGGCTAGGAGCAGCCACGGTATCAATGGCCATAAATGAGTCTGGTAGAGCAACATCAGTTTTAAAACCAAGCTCCAGCTGTATAAGAACCTAGTAGCAACCATCTTACTATGCAGAAGCAAAGGCTGTTGAGCAGAAAACAAATCATCAGCGCATGCGTAAATGTATGATCTTTACTGAATGCATGAACTCGTAATCTCACCATAGCCATTTATTGAAAAAAAAATGTACCAGAGACAAAATTCGAAATTTTACTGTAAATGTTTTCAAAGCATGCTGAACTGATGGAGAGAGAGAGAAAAGATGTGCTTCAAAATAAGATGGTGTTATTTATTATCGATTGGTAGTGGTGGAAACCCACTCAGAAATATCGATATAATAATCGGTATTGTAGCAAATGATTATAATCATTTGGTGTAACCACTAATGTGAATGACAGCAGGTGACTGTTATGCAATTATTAAAAATGTATGGTGTGATAACGAGACAAAATATTGCAAGAGGATAGTTATTCCTTCTCAATTAACCAACGCATGCACGTGGTATCAGAATTATCTCGCTCGATTAGCGGTCGCAGGCCTAATACAACGCTAACCACTTTACTTATCAGTTGCATAGATCACAAGTAGATGATTTTCATATCACAGAAGAAAGATGTCATCATGAAATTTCTGCTGATTGTCGTCCTATTTCTCGGTGAGAACACAATTAAGAATCCTTTCAGGCTATTTACCCGAATTACGTTATTTGTCAATATTCGTTATTCAATCACATGCAATTCTCTTGAATCTCATCGACTAAAATAGCACCAAAAATCCAAATAATTAACCGCGTAAGATCATTCATACATCCAAACATTAAATATCGTTGACTGCACACATTTGAATTCCCACAGGTTGTCCATTGGTCCTCGTGGCTGCCCAGTGTCCAGTTGAGTGGACGTTCGTTGATGGATATTGCTACTATTCAACCGCAAATGACTACTCATTTTGGTCTGCAGAAGAAGGCTGCAGAAAGAGGGGAGGTGACCTTGTGACCCTTAACACGGATGAGGAAAAGGTTAGTGTAGAATGCTAACTATGAATTCAATTTCTGTAATTTTGGAGTAATCCACAATTCCACATAAAAGTTAACTACTGTGAATGAACTATTTCATTTTAGCATCTCCAACATAGCAGCACTCGAAATAAATATATCTGCAAAAAAGTCGCAGGTTGGTGCTAAATATATTAGTACTCGTTCAAATTTTACAGTTCCGCGACATTTATAACGTTTCCTCTTTAACTTTTACCAAAATCAGCTCTTGATGAGGAGGAATGTGAAGAGGGTTGGCATCACAACCGAATGGCAGGAAACTGCCTCCTGATAAACCACGAGGTCCTGACTTGGCATGACGCCAGGAGCCATTGCCTTGGGTTGGGCGGAGACCTCGCCTCTATCCCAGGCGCCATCGACCAGACTTACATCTCAGGTGTCGTAATCACTGCATGAAATTGTTTTTATTGTGAACGATGACGACACAGCCATGGTGATGGACACATCCTCGTCTTTCTGGGTCGGAGGCAGCAACGTCGACAAGTCATCTGGGTGGAAGTGGAGCGACGGCTCGGCGTTTGCGCATTTCTATTGGAATGAGAGTAAGACTGAATCTGTTTCATTGAATGATTGAATGATTGAATGATTGAATGATTGAATGTATTTATGAAACAGACCAACCAAGCGACCATGAAGATTCTTGCGTTGAATTTGTGGCGGACAATTCCCGATGGAATGACGGCTCATGTGTGGATTTACGAGCTTCTATCTGCAAAAAAAGGGGTGAGGTTTAGTCTTTTAGGGTTAGAGCTAATTTTGAACCATATAATTATTTTCAGCGATCAGAAATGAGGTAGATCCTACTACTGTGGCACCAATACTTCCAACACGTGAGCTGGTATAATTAGGGATGCACAGATAGTGATATGTTCCGGATTTCGTTGTAAAATAATTCGAATATTTCACTTCTGCAACTAACTGCTCATTTACTTTCGCGGTCATTTCTTTGTATTCAGCTTCTTGTGGTCATCCAGAAAAATTGCTCTCTGGTCATCATTACGTATTAGATCGGGGGTTCCGTGCTACGAGCGTCCGGGGTGCGAACGAGGCACATCGAGGTCGATTAGGTTCCGATGCCGGTTGGACGGCCGAAATCCTTAATGACGATTACCCGAACTTAGCCTTCACATTCGTTACATCTGTGCTGGTGACCTCTATCATGACACAAGGTCATGCAACACGTGATGAATGGGTGGCAACATACTCAGTGTCATACAGGCTGAAATATGAGGACAACTTTGAGTGGGTCAGAGACAGGCGAGGAGATATCATGGTGGGTTCCAGCATGAACTTCGTGGCTTTTATTGATCATGAGATTGACATAGGTTTTTCCTGGAAATACTGACAGAGACACCATCGTCGAGAACATGCTGAGTCCATCCGGGATCCACGCAAAGATGGTTCGCATCCACCCCACACTGATGCATGAATCGATTTCCATGAGAGTCGAGCTTTTCGGGTGTCCTTATGGTGAGCTGGATAAATATCTAATCACTGCTGTTTACGAGCACAATTATTTCTTCGTATTTTATAGCTGGCTGCTCAAACGAAGAAACATTAGTTTCTGGGGACACTTTTGTTCCTGATGCACGAATGACGTCATCAAGTCAATGGGATTCCTACCATGGTCCGGAGCGAGCCCGCATTAACACCACAAAAGAGGGTGAATTTGTGGGCGCATGGGTTCCTGACTCCTGGAATAGCACTCAGTGGATTCAGGTGTAGATCAGACAGGATTATCTTAATCTAAATTGACTGCTGTTGCTTTCAGGTGGAGTTTGATGCCCTGATGAATGTTCAAAAAGTGCAGACAAAAGGTCGCGATGACTTTCCGCAGTGGACTGAGTCTTACATGCTTCTGTTTAGTGAGGATGGCGAGCAATGGGAGGCATACGAGGAGGTATACGGCACAGCGAAGGTTGGTCTCTTGCTTGGAACCATGTGTGGGTCCTTTGTGTACATACGTTGTTTGCAATTATTACATGACCTCTCCGGTTGACAAAGGACGAGTTCTCGCGACATTGTATCACACGAGTTATCGCATCTTTTGAGATGCCCAGCATTATGTTTTTTATAGTAAACTGCTGAGAATTGTTTCAAACATTTTTGGTGGGTAGCAAAATGGATAATACCTTGGGCTTCACTGGTTTCCTGGTTATGTATATGACACAGGCACACACCGATGACAAGTGATATCTCATTGGCTGCTATTTATAGTAATATATAGTCAACTAGTCGTATTCAGCAAATACTGTGAATTCATTTTCACTCGCCTCGCCTTGTGAGCCATCTTAGGAATGCCAAGTGACGTCATGTGAAATCGAGTGAAATGGATGTACCAAAATAGGGGTAAGTTTTCATCGATGTGTGCCGATGCTTCTTTTTAGTAGCGCCGGAGACCAGTGAAACCTTGGGCTTTTAAACCATTTTAAGATCGTTTGTTCGAATCCTCATAGACGACTTTATAACGTATCAGGAGAAGTTTTTGTGCTTTCATCTAATTGAAATATACTTTGTTTGTCGCGCTCCTAATACATAATATCAGCACCACGAACCATGCTGATATATAGGCGGATATCAGCACAATTATAGATGGCGCATATACAGCACAGATGTGGTAAATGAAATTGATTTCCAAGCGTTGGCTAACCCACAGGTGTTCTCGGCTAACTCGGATCAAGGCACTCCAGTTGAACATGTATTGTACGCTGCAATGAGAGCCAAGTACGTTCGCTTCCTCATTCAAGAGTGGAGTTCGAATGGAATAGCCTTACGCTTCGAAATACATGGTTGTCATTATTCTGGTAAGAGCAATACAAAGAGTGAGTGAGGTATGTTTTCTCAAATCTGCTTCATACGCCACCAGAATGTTCTGAGAATGAACTGGTCAGTGGGATCGACCACTACCTAATGGACGACCAACTGAGTGCTTCGTCAGAACTCGATGACAACCATGGTCCACGACGCTCTAGGCTTCACGAATCGGCGTCAGGTGATCTATCCGGCGGATGGGTTCCAGTGGTCATGGATGACCAACAGTGGATTCAGGTGCATTATCCGATGAGGCTACTCAGTCAGTCTATGTCTTCTCTATACAGGTTGATTTGGCAGATCCAATCGCGGTTACAGCGCTCTTTATTCAAGGCCAAGACCAAACCAGCAATTTTGTCACCCAGTTTTATGTGAGTTATTCTAATGATTTTTCTACGTGGACCAAACACAAGGAACCGAATGACCAAGAGACTACGGTGAATATGTTCTATGCTTAAAATCGTATGTTATTCAGATTATTTGCAGTTGTTTGAGGGTAATGTTGACAGCAGTCATGTACGAAAAGGGTATCTTGCACGTGGTTTCACTGCCAGAGCAGTGAGGCTCCACCCGACTGCTTGGAACAATGCTATTGGTGTCAGGTGGGAAATACTGGGCTGTCCAGGTAATCAGGTGATTGCATAATGATCGATGCTAATCATTGTGCATTGATTGAAGGGGTGGGATCTAGCGAGTACCTTGGCTGCTTTGTGGATGCAATATACGAAGACAGAGACCTTCCTATGACACTCCTTAATGACGCCCCAGGAGGCATGAATTATGAGCATTGCATACACCACTGTTTCACCCAAGTAACACGCAACAAACCCGTGCTCATCTGGCAGTGTCTTCTTTTGTGATCTACAGGGCTACCCATATGCAGGATTGCAGTACTTCTTCCAATGCTACTGTGGCAACTCCTATGGTTCGCACGGTCCTGACAACCAGTGTGACCTCCGCTGTACAGGAGAACCCTCCCAAACCTGTGGCGGATCTTTGTCCAATGACATCATGACAACAGGCTTGCGTATGCTTTGATCCACGGTAGTATAAATGATATCACGCAAACTCCAATGCTTCAGCTGCAGCCTACAAAGGATGTCCAGATCATTGGACAGCAATTGGCGATAAATGTTTCCGCACTTTTGACGAGGAGACCGAGTGGAGAGAAGCCGAATACAGCTGTAGGGAACACGGACTTGATTCACATTTAGCCTCCATTAACAGCCTGGAAGAGCAGGAATTTCTTGAAGCACAGTTGGTCAACCGTGAGTGCAATAGTAATTGATGGAAAAAATCAAATGTGGATATTCTGAAAGCAAACAATAACGTTACGCTTTTCAAATATACACAGGAAACGAGTGGGGAGTTTGCTTCTTTTTTTCTTTTTCTTTTTTTTTTTTTTTTTTTTTTTTTTTTTTTTTCTTGCATTAGAACATTGCTGTACAACTCTTCAATTTACAGACCAAACAGACGCATGGATCGGCTTGAATTGCGAGAGGCGTGACCGTTTGTTTGAATGGAGCAATGGGGATGACGTGCGCTATACTAACTGGGCCCCTGGGGAACCCAACCACCAGAATAACGGCGAGAACTGCGTCAAGGCACATTACGAGGAAGATGCTGCTGACGATCGGGTACCGAGTCATTCCTGGATAATCCCTTCCTTATGCTCTTGCTCCTCTATACTGAATCCACTGAATTAAATTATATAATCAATATGCAATATCCAGGCAGGGAAATGGAATGACCAACCATGTGAAAATGGTGTACTATCTGCTCATGTTTGTTCGATGCCGAAGCAGATGATTGCTCGCCCACCCCACCCCGTTCAAGATAAAGGCTGCCCAATAGTAAGATTTGACCACGACAGTACTTGGTTGTGTGCTAATCTGAATTGTGTTCGTGTAGAGATGGTCAGCCTACAGGTCCAAGTGTTATGTGTTGATTACAAGCCTTAACAATTGGCAATACGCCAGGACATCGTGCATGCGAATGGGAGGACATTTAGCCAGAGTTGAGGACGGGTAACTTTTCAATTGTATACTTCACGATCAATACCTTTTTTTCTTTTTTTTTTTTCTTTTTTACACAACAGCTCGGAGCAGTCCTTTTTGGCCTTGATGATCTCTAAGCGGGTTGACTCTGGAGGCTTTTGGATCGATCTTTCTAGCCAAGAAGATGGAACATTCAAATTCTCAAATGGACAAACTCCAACGGAGACCTATTGGTCTGACGAATTCCCAGGTTTAACTAAACTACTTAAATTATTCCCCTGTGTCTATTGTTTTGTCCACGATTCAAGTCAAATAATGCCCATACAAGCATCACTGATGATTTGTCTATCCGTTTCTTGAAGACTCCCACGAAGATCAATCATTTGTGATGATGGATGTCAGCGACTTCGGACACTGGAAGAACTACCTTTGGGATATGCCCAACAACTTCGTCTGCGAACGTGAACGTGTTGCAAAGGGTCGATTGGTGAAGTCGGTTGCTGTTATTAGGGGCGATGTCATTGATGAATATAAACCGATGGGTAAATGTGGAGTTTCTTGTTTCATTCAACAGCATTTCATTTTCTGCTTTCTCGTCTTTCAGAGAGCGGAAGCAGTGGAGTGAACCCTGGAGCAGGTGTTATGGTCGCCCTTGGAGTTCTCTTTGGCGTTGCATTTGTTGCAATCATCGGAATTGTTGTTTACAAACGACGTCTGTCAACACCTGGATCAAGTTCCTCTTTCGTTGATCCAATGCATTCGTCCGCCTCCGAGATCGTCAAGTTTTGAGTGATGCAACAACAAATAGACGTTGCAAGGAAGCATTACACATGCTGGTGTTTAGGTCAACCGTGCATTCTTTTACAAACTAGTCAAAGAAGTGTCAAAATAATTCAACATTTTCATGAATAAAGTTAATATGTTTTAGGTATTGGTTGTTTAATTATTCATGGAATATTTCATTGTGTAATTTAGAATTGTAAAATTAACTCTCTTTTTTCTTCTCTGTATCATGGAAATGAACAGATAAATATTATAACACTCAGTGAGTCTGCCAGCCAATCAGCCTTGTGCATTTGAGTGTATAAACCGTGCTTAGTGAACGCCTATAAATAAACAAATAGCATAGATCACTCTCGCCATTCACCTAATATTAAGATCTCAAAATGCGATTTCATAACGCAATCGCTAATTGCACGCTATGATGACCTGCTTTTAAAATAGCTCAATTATTGCCTAAAATTAATGCAGATATAAAAGAATCGTGATTTCTGAAGCCAGATAACCGAACTCGACTTCGTCTCGTCCGCAATCCCTTGAACTTGTTTATCTGACGATAACCATTACCTTCCCGTGACTAATTTTCTAACTCTTTTGTGGTACCTCTGAAAAAAAAAAATGCAAATTTTGTGCATGATCCTTTTTTCTTTTATACCTATCTCCCGATTCGAAAAAAAATATCGCGACACTTCGCTTAAATTTGTTAGGCACAAAATGGATGGGGATAAGACAACAGGTAGGGAATTGAAAGATTGAAATGAATTGCAGAATTGTTCATAATATATTACGTTATGTTTAGGTCTTTTGGACTTCTTTGATTGCGGTTGATGTGGTCTTGGGTTGTACGGATTGGGTCAACGTGTACTACGACTAGGCGTGTTGTTGGTCGGTCTGTTTTCTCTGGGTGTCTTGGCGGAGGGAAAGTTGTCAACACTTCTGTACTTGGCTCCATCATGAGAATTTTTCTTTTTTAAATTTGTTTGCGCGCATAGTCCTGAAATTTCAAAGAAAACACATGAAATTAACCTGGTATAATTGGAGGAACAATCGACAAGGAATCACAATAAAAATGTTCGATGTTTATGGTCAGATATTCCCAGTCTTCTGACTCACACGCCAATAACAAATGAGAAGATTTGTGTGCCACATTTCTCGACGATACTGTCAGCCCTGTCGTGTGGGGTGTTGGTACAACACTAAATCAGCTCTCTGCTATTGTGGGGAGACGGGAGATGATAAGGAGTTATTAAATTCAGTTTTATGCCATGAAATAGTGTTCATTTTGCGAACATTTGGGGTTGTGCCAACCATGACAATGCCATGAGCTTATTTCCTTCTTCAAGAATTCTGCAATTACCATAACATGGTATGGGTGAGCATTATTTTACTGAAATTGTCCGATCTCCGGATATTCGTAACCAAGAATTGGGACCTTTTATGGGGATCTGATCCCCTATCTCACCTACCTGAGCCGAAATAAAAAATTTCTCTGCAGATATTGGTCGGTCGCATTCCTCCCCCGTCGCACATTCGGTAAATATGACTCTCTTGAACCAGTCAATCTATCAGTCCTGTCAATGTGCTGTCACTCTTATATGCATCCAAAACGAGGTCAACCCATGATTGACCTGATTTCTTCTGATCGGTGATATCTTTGTTGCATTGATACATGTATATTTATCCGATATGGAGGTTTGTGACCCTTGGATCAACTCCACGCTCCAGGGCCCGATTTCATGAATGTTGTTTAGCTCGGATTATCAAGATTAAGCAAAAGTGATTTCATGAACATGGGTTTAACTAGATCTGGTTTAACCTGCCTATGACTAGGATTTAACTGCTCGGCGTGAAACAATATCACAGTTCAAAATAAACAATACAAAACGTATGCTATTTGAGAATAAAACAAATGCATGAAGAATTTAATCATTGCATCTTGGATCCTTTTTATTCATTTCTGAGGCACAGAAATCCCGCCATTAATTAATAATTCCATAAAAACCTCGGCACCCTCGAATCCGCGGTTCATATTGATATTTGGTACCAATTTTACTTGAGATCATAACGCACGAGAATTGATATAACGTGCGTTATGAGTAATCTGTCAGAAGAGGAAAACTTTCCAAGCAGAATATGGAGTGTCATATTCATTGTGTCTTCTCCACGAGAAACAAGAAAGGAGTCTGAATTAAGAATCATCCTGTTAAATGTTGACAAAATATCCGAGCCCTATTTTGCACCCACCAGAATTCTGTGCATTGGAATGACTGCATCAACATCGGGACACACATGAGTTGTGAATAATTTGGAAATTAATATCTCCTCAGGCAGCTTTTAAGGCATTCCTCATTAGTTAAAATCAAATTTATTTCTCAGAATTTGAGCATACGGGTATGTTTCTTTGTTGAACGGGGTAACTTTGGCTCAACTTCTGGAGGGATGTTGTTCTGTACATTGCATAATCGTATCTTAGCCAGTTTGGCTTCAAAAATGCTTTAAATGCAACAAACCCAGCAAGACAACAGTTGACTCGAGGCAACTTTATTTTTCATTTGTGGAAATTTAGAAATGCTTCGTTTCACTACTGCATTTACCCCGGAATGGAAACTGGACGATTAATAGGTATAAAATGAGGATTTTGTTTTATTTTCAAGAAGTTCAACACATTCATCCCGATCCATATATATATACAATCATAACGCCCATTCATGCAACCATAACGCACTTTCCTACAAGACCGTTAAACTTCATAAATCATAACGCACTTTTTATATCCATGAACAATTAAGTTATAAGTTACATCATACATCGGATAATGAAGCATGCAGATTATAATTAATTAAAATATTTCTAAATTCCTTGTATCTTCGTTAATTAGTAATTATATTTGCATAGATGAGCAGTGTCCAAATTTAAAATTATGATAACACATCTTTTCAAATTAAAAAATATAAAATATTTTGTTGACATGAAGAGTTTAGAAAAGAAAAAAAAAAAAAAAAAAACATTTTCTTAAGAATAAATAAGAACCGTAAAAAGAAGAAGATTCTTACATAACAATTTGTGGTCGACAGGTGCATGCACACAGCCACACGAAATTTAAGGTAAAATTATTGCACAGACAATTTTAAATTTTTAAAATAATTCATGAATAAAAGAAAAGAGATCAAACTAAGAGGTTCCTTCCCAATGATCACACGCCCATATCCTTGAAGAACAGCTCGTCAATCTCATCACACAGATCTTGGGGATCAACTGAATAGCTCCCAGATGTCGTAGTGTTCATTTCGTCGTCGGCAGAAACATGCGCAGTAACCGCGAAAGCTTTCTGCGTCGGATCTTCGCTGATGTCTGCACAAGAGTACTGCACGACCGGCGTCGTAACGTCAGATTCTTCACTGCTATTAAAACTGAGCACACTGTTGCCATGGTAAGCGTTACCAGGGGCGTCGCTAAGCTTTGACAGTACCATGGAGCTCGACGGACTGAGGCCGCCGTCGAAGGCTGGTCTGGAGCTAAGCACGGAGCCTCCGCTGGGGTGGGGCACCCGGGCCACTCCCCCGCCGCCCGCCCCGGGGTCTTTGAAAGTGTGCAGCACCCGAGGGGTTTGACTCGAGTAGCTGTGGCATGACGATAAACTAGGATCCGGTACCACTTGGTTGCTAAGGCTTTGGTCGCTATGGCAACTGTGATTGTGTCCCGGTTGGTTGTGGTGAGGCGCATGTGCTACTGCAACGAAATTGAGAAATTCCGGCGTTTGATTATGAGCGGAGATGGAATTGCGTGGTCAGTACCTGCGTGCTGGTCAGTCTGCCTCGCGTGCTCGCCTTCCTCGCTAAGACCTCGACCACTGTCCGTCGCTGACCCCTCTGCGGAGTGGACGCTCGAGGCATCGGGATCCTGCCTCAGCAACTGAAGTAGCTGATGAACCTAAAAAAAGGAAGAAGGAGATGGGTGAAAATTTGCACCATTATCATTGAATGTCATTAGGCGTAAAAACAGCACCTCCCCTCACTCCCGTCGCTCTCATGCTCGTACATCGCAAATGAGTCATCGCGAGACTTTTTTTGTCCGATGTCTCACGAGACTTGGATTTACGGGGGCGTTACAGGGTTCGTTTTACGGCCTTCCTGAAGGCGACGCCAATCTTCGACCGCGGACGCATATTCTGATTGATGGTAACCTACTCACTCCCCGTAACGTTTTTTGTAAACGTGATCTTTACTGAACGCACATTGTAAACGTTACGACGAACTGAACGCAGTGGTTGCATGTTAGTAAACATAGTTTTACTGCAAACACACGTGAAGTACAGCTGTTGAGCTGCGGTTGCACCGCAAATGTTTGGTATATGCGGATGGCTGGCTGCACTATCTCTCTTTATCTTAATAGAGGTGGTACGCACACACCTCTGCTATGTTTCAATCAGAAATTTTATTCCGCGTACGTCCAGGGCATGGGTGCTGAAATCGACAGTGTCCATTAACTTCCCGTATAGTTTAAATCCCATACCTCCATGCCTTATCTGAATAAACACGCTAAGAATTATAACACACAGAAGGGTGAAATGGAAATTAAAAGCACGTGGTCTTGAAATAGACTTGTTCATCGGTGCTTCGAGGAGAAAAATCTGAAGACAAGTACACAAACGGACAACCAGACAGAAAAAGTGAAATGAAAAATTGAAGACTGACGAAATCCACATGCAAAGGGGTCTTGCTAGCCCCGCCTCTTTTTTTCAATGAAGCCCCTGGGCGCCCATACCGTGCATGGAGTAACCTGCTATTCAGAGGGTGCATGATTTCCCGAGAGGCCCGCGGAATCTTTCGTAAGGGTGTTCTGGGAATCGTTATTGATACGCGTATGGCATGTCAACGCCCCATCCACTTTGACAGCAGCGAACACTCGCGATGGCCCCACATTACGACACACTTCTACGTTGGAGGCGCTTTTTTATAAAGACGCCAGCGTACTCACTTCTTTATCTTTCTGTGAGTAATTCGGTGCCCAATGCTGCGGAGGAATATTCCTGTGGTTGTAACTTGGAGATTGAATGTTTCCTTGCGTTATGATTGAACCGTTCTGCTGCGACTAAACGAGAAAAAGGAAGAAAGGGAAAAAAGAACTCAAATCAAATCAACGCAAACTTATTGATTAGAAACTATTGACGATTGTGACATGCAATTATGACTGAGTCAACATGCATTCTGTGCTGATGATCAATTCAGATTTTTCTGGCACTTCTTTTATCGCGGATTCATGCAACATTGGAACACGCTCTCAAAACTCAAAGACGCCCAGTATTTCGGGAGTTAAAGGCTCAATTATTGATGGTGGACTGAATCAATACTTCCGAACGTCCTTTCAACCCATAGCACCATGGCGGAAGGATTTTCGGCTCGACTTCTCCCCGCGTTGCATCTTCAGCTTGACAAGCTTTCAATAAATCGCGGATTGAAAGACGCGTCAAAGAAGCGGGAAGCAATCCTGGTTTCGACTGAGGCCTCGCTATCTGGCAGAACGCTTGCATGAGCACTGAGCGTCTCAGTTATAAATTCATAATTACCCACGAGCATGCACGATGGTGTGAGTAATGAGAGGACTCGCCAATGAGGTCAAAGGTCGCAGCGTCTTGGCAATTGATTTCCGAGACGAAGAATTCAATATGGCGGCGCCCGTAGCAACGAGTCGCGATCTTCATTTCTGGGTGGAAATGGTGATCTAAGAGATACGCTGGTTCGGATGGGAAGACAGCGTGTCACGGACAAGTTATAGAGGAGCCACCGGGCCATGAGAAAGCAAGGGAGAGGGAAGAAGGGAGAGAGAGAGTAATTCGAATTAAGGCGGCAACCGAGTGTGTTTTTATGACCAGATAACGGTACAAGCTGCAATTCCGCAAGCTGTTCCTGTTTTCGCACTTAAACAAGAGAAATGATGTCTCTGTGAGACGCAGCAGCAGCATAAAAAGACAACAGTGTTAATAAGCAATTGTGGCCGTCACCAGCACATGACGACCAAATTAAGTCATTCTAACCGTAGATTTACAGCATCCCATTTTGAAGTGCGGAAGGGAAATGGAGTTGAAGGAAAGGACGGCTGAAAGGGTTCACGCATCCCTCATTCATACATCATGTCTAAACCAATCCCAAGAATGGCACCTTTTTCCCTCAGAAGCAGCCCTCTTTTCAAAATTGGCCGAATTATGTATGTCCTTGGGTCGAACGGGAAGGCGACGTTTATTTTTCATACCGGAATGGGGCGAGAATCACGTCAGTTTTTAAACCAAGCGATGGTTGCCATAGAAACTTCACATTAATGGTTTTTCTATTTTCAGTTTCTCCTTCAGAAATTTTGCAAACCGATTCATTGATTAAAACGGGAGTGTTACAGAATGCCACCATAGCCGCAGGGAGAAAAAGGAAAATTCAGCAATTTGTCTAAATTTCGTTCTGCCCGAGGGCCGACTGAGAATGCATGCTCTGCAATCAGGCATCGTGATTCGCAGCACGAGTGTTCATCCATTTGCAAAACGCTCGGGCGATAATAGGGCGACTTGACGGGGAAGTTCCTGGGGGCCTGAAGAGGAAGTACGGCAAGAATGGCGCGTAAATGGAACGTGAAATTAGGGCAAGATGGGATTTGCGGGAACACAAAGCGTTTTCATTCATCATTAGGAGCTCATATCGCGCATGCGCAAAGAGAACCTTGCCTGAAGAGTCCTCATGTGCGCGCGCAAAAGAGCAGAGCTTCTCTTCGTCGCTGCTCGTTTTTGCCACTTTCCGTCGCCACGTCATACCAAGTAACGCGTAACCATGGTGATGGGCTAGGGTTGCTAAGGACACGGGGGTTTCGCTCCAATATATAGGAAGTGCGGCACAGTGTAGGTAATGGCGTGCATTACACAGCAGATTAATACTCTGCGGCATGCTCCGTCTGCCATCAGCGTTGGCGACGGCTGGCGACGGCTGGCCTTTCGCAAAAGGCACGGCGATGGCACGTTCACCACGCTCAGAACAAACCCGAAAACCACATCCCGAGGGGGAAGGCGAGGATTACGATGAGAGGCTTCTTCCCGCCACGAACACTCGGGTAATCAACCCAAATGACGTCATTCCAGCCAGGGAGATATGATCAGAGCTGAGAATCAATTACAAGATCTGTTTTTTACGACGAAAGAAAAGTGGTTTGCGTCGAAGGGACTGGCAACGCCTCGCGGGACGTATTTCGCCAAATTAAACCGGAGACTGCATCCGAGGTGTCTTAAGAAGTCCCTACAGGAAGTGGATTTGGCCGGATCCGGAAGATGGAAAGAGGGGAGCAGAAAGCGGAAGGAGGAGAGTGTCCCAGGATACCGATGTGGTGTAATTTGGGGAACCTTGACAGGATCTTTCAATCGGTTTAATATTCCGCGCCACAGTCGCAGTTTTAGCCGAGAGCTCAGCGAACTGATTGCATCGGATTCAACCTATGCCATCAGTTAATACGCTTTAGGTATGTGTGGCGAATGCACCATTAGGTGTGTCAATTATCGCCTTCTACTATTTCGAGGAAATCAATACGCAATACCGATCCGAAGTTGACCCCTGTGAAGCCATGTCAGACTGTCAGCTCAGCGCTTAATCGCTCTGGAATCAGAGAGATGGAACACCGAAGCTCTCGAATCCTCCTATCTCACTGAAAGCCGTTTCGTAATATAGTTGTTCGTATATCGCGTGATAGAGAGAGCACAGAGGACTTAATTATATGGCTATGGAGCTCCATAAAGCAAGCTAGCATACACGATGTATACACACAATCGAAATCAACGAATACACAATCATACATAGCACATACAATGACGAAATGGAAGCCCACCTGCAGTGAATTTGCTTCGATTGTCGATGGCCAAGATTGCTGGCTTTTCTCGTTGACGGGAGAAGCGAGGTTGCTGCACGGGTCGTCCACATACAGGATCTCCTTGCGATGTCGCTCGCATGTGCCCACTGGCGACACTGGGCCCTTGCCGTTGGGCAAGGTCCTGGCGTAGTCACTGCTGTCTGAGTCTCTTTCCTTGAGGGTTTCCTTGGCCGACAGCATCTTCAACGCTTCCATGCGGCAGTTGTACTTGGCGGTCGGTTTGTTCCTGTCCTGACGACGAATCATGACGATAGCGACGACGAGGACGATCGTGACGACGGCTGAGACACACGCCAAAGCGATGACGATGATCAGATTATGACCAGATAACACGGCGTCATCGTCATCAGCGCCCAACGGAAGAGCGACCGACTTGTTGACGATGATATTGACGCTGCTAAACGCACTGAGTGGAGGATCGCCCCCGTCACGGGCTTCGATGCTAAACTGAAAGATCTCGTTTTGGATGTGGGATAAATCGCGGTTGACGATAATGGTGCCAAGTTTTGGATCAAGGTCAAAGTAAGCTTGCTTTTGACCTTTAACGGTCTTGAAGTGGTAGGTCAACTGGGCGTTGCCGGCGATGTCGAGATCGAAGGCCTTGATCCTCGTGACCAAGTAGCCCTTGCTAGCCTGATTGCTGATGTGCAGTGTGTTGTTATTCTGCTTTGGGTACTCGAACACAGGAGGGTTATCGTTGCGGTCAGCCACGAAGATCGACACACTGGCTGTGCTACTGAGAGGGGGAATACCCCGGTCACTAGCGCTGACCAGGAGGTAGTACACACTCTGCGCCTCCCTGTCCAGTATCTTGGTGTTTGTGATCCTACCCGTGTGTCGGTCGATGGTGAACGTGTTTGTAGAGGTGTGACTGGGCAGGATGGAGTAGGTGAACTCATTGTAGGGCGCGCTATCTCTGTCTTCAGCCGTCACAAGACCGACCTCAGATCCAATTGGCTCGTTCTCATAGACACCCAACGAGTAGCTGTCCTCCATAAACGTTGGCTTTTCGTCGTTCACATCCAATATGGTGACTTCGACACTGGCTGTCGTGGACAAAGCTGGGTTGCCATTGTCATGGGCTTCAACTACGAATCGATGGACTTCAATGTCTTCACGGTCGAGAGAAACCTTCGCTTTCAGATCCCCAGTTCTGGAGTCGACATTGAAGTATCGCCCTGCTCTACCAGGAATTGTATAAACGATCTTAGCGTTGTCGCCTAGATCCTTGTCTGTGGCGTTGATCCGCAAGACGACAGCCCCAATGTAGTTCCTCTCGATGATCTCAGCAGAGTACGACGGTTGACTGAAGACTGGTGCATGATCGTTGATGTCAGTAACATTGACGGGAATGTGGACGACGCTAGTTTGTGGTTCCTTCCCTTTGTCTCGACACAACACGGCCAAGTTGTATCGACTCTGCTTCTCTCGGTCCAACACGGCGGCCGTGAGCACCTGGTATTCTCCGTCGTACAAATTCTTCAGCTCAAAATGATGATCATGCAAAGAGCAGTTGAACATGGCGTTCATTGCAGTGTCCTTGTCCTGGACAGTGATGTGTGCTACGAATGTTCCCAGCGTGGCGTCCTCCAGAACGACGGCCACTCCAGGTTGCGGTGAAGACAGTGTGTTCACAGCGATTTCAGGGGCATGGTCGTTGACATCACGGACGTGCACCACGACGGCGGCGTCTCCTGGTATGGCATCCGCCCCTTGATCTAGAGCTACCACCGCCAGGTTGTACACCGGAGTCGTCTCATAATCAATCACGCCCTGGACGTAGATCTCACCTGTCTCTTCGTCCATTCCGAAGACGTCTCCGTGCTTGAGTTGCGTATGGGAGCTGAGAGAGTAGATGACTTTGCCGTTGAGGCCGTGGTCTCTGTCTTCAGCCTTCACGCGAACCACTGTAGTCATCCTGGGAACATTCTCGTCGATGAAAACTTCGTAAACAGGCTTCTCGAACTCTGGACTGTTGTCATTGGTATCGAGAACTCTGACGTGGACCAAGAGCGTCCCAGATTTGGCAGGTATGCCCCCATCCGTAGCAACAATCTCCAGCTCGTAGCTCTCCTGTTCTTCCCTGTCCAACGGGCGCTTCAGGATGACCTTGAGTTGGACAGACCCATCGAACTTCTCCTGAACTTGCAACTCAAATTGCTCGTCACCTCCGATGAGCTGGTACTCCTGAATTGAATTTCTGGGACTGTCAGGATCTGAGGCAGCAGGAGCGACAAAACTGCTCCGCCCGACCATCGCGGACTCCCGCATCTCGTGGAATACCTCGGCATCGGGGAAAACTGGAAAGTTATCATTGACGTCCAAGATTTCGACTGTTATCTTCACAATCTGCATGTGCTCCACAGGTTGGATAGCGACGTCGATTCGCACTTCACACACTTCCCAGCCAGGGCACATTACATCTCGATCCAGTTTCTGTCTAGACCGAATCACTCCCGTCTCAGATTCAATCGAGAAATATTCCTGGTTTTTGCGTAGGAATTCGAACGAGAGCTGAACGAGAACATCGGGTTCATAAGATTTGTCCAGATGGACGTCCTGCACAATGGCGCCAAGGAAAGTGCCTGTGTGAGATAAAAAAGAAGGGAATTAAAGACCAATCACTTGAGTATTTAGACATAAAATGTCAAGCATTCGTGCATTAATAAACAATGCTTGTCAGTTGAATGGCTGAGACATGTCAAGCATGGCCTTGGCTCCGTCATCACAATCACAAAATTATTGAACAAGATTCAAACTGAAATCTGTGCCGGTTTCCATGGAAATATATCGCCAAGGCAACTTGTGTTAATTAATTATGTATTGACCATAACGTACGTGCAGGCGTGTCGATGCTGTAGTGGTCAACTCCTGCGGGCAGCGATTGACAAAAGTCTGAATTGATAATGGGTGGACGTATGTGGCACTATCATTCTAATTATCGGCCAATTCCGAAAAGCGAGACCAAAGCTTATTTCGCAGCAGTGCAGCGTAAATGATACATGCACTTAGATACACTGTAGGCGGCATCCATTATACACAATAGAGTCGGGTTCGTAATTAAGTCGAGCAATTTACATCGCATATATTCTCAGATTTATACTCATGGACTCCACGCTGAACAGAGACAAATGCGAATCATGAACTGCATTCTAAACAGTAGTATCGGAGTCATAATCATCAATTCTAGTATAGGAGCCAGAAACATTTTCTTGGTTTTCTTTCAAATCTAAGGAATCCTTACCACTGGTTTCTTCTTCGGTGATGCGGTATCGGGTCTCGAGCTGTTCTGCCCGGATTCCGGATATTAGGGTTATGAGGAAGAGTAATCCGCGGATTATCACACAGACGAGATCCATGGTGGCCTTCTACATGCCTTGCGTAGAACCTGATGAGTTGGGTCCTATTTCGCGAAGCTGCAAGCAGAGAAAAAAATGTTAGGGTATAGAAGAGGATGGAGAATAAGGGGAGGGGTGCGGAAGTAGAACACGTTCGTCTCCTCTTCCTCAAATATCAGCCGCCAATAGCGTCCCTAGTTAACGCGTGAAATAATAGCACACAACTGATAAGAACCCCCCAGTAACTGCAGCAGATTCTGATCAGATTTGCGTTCATGATTCGTTGGGTTCTGATTTAAGAGATGCAAGCAATTCAGCGCAACTGATGCGAGGAAATTTCTGCCATGTTTAGAAGCCGACTAATGAAGCGCATCGGCTTTGCGCGGATGAAAGGGAAAGAGTTTGTTTACTTTTGCCCCAGCGCCCAGAGCAGGAATTCCACAGAAGCCAGATATCCTAGTTGGAACCTTTGTCCACTTCAGATTGACCCTATGGCCGCTTTCAGACTGATCCAGCATCAAATACCGACCACAGGTGTCCGAGTGAGATTCGATTAATCAAGCTATAGCGACACCTGGTGGGTGGTCTGCAAGGCGTCACAATTTCAATCAAAGTTTACCTGCTGGTAATAAACATTAAATCCGTTGCACAGTATCCATGGTAACAGCAACAGTATATCCACTTCATACCACAGGACGATTAACAGCACTCTGTTACATAATCATCTAGATGCTCCCTCGATGCCAGCCTCGCCAGCTCTGTGAGCGTTCTGCACTCTCGCGGGTTGAAGAAGCGGAGAATCGCTTGGCGCATTGTGAGCCAATGAGCGGGCGCGGTGATCGCTGTGCCGACTGCTATCATTGGGCCAGCGCTCTTACTTACCAACATCAGACCGTGGCACTCGAGGGCTTTGTCCTCATGCCAAAAACACCAAAATGAGTGGCAATTGAAAGCGTATAAAATGTGCGGCGCCAGATGAGCTCGTTTCCCCTTGTATCGTGTGCTGTCTTCGTCTGAGACATCATGCAACTCATCAGATGAGAGAATGCTGCTGCCTCTCATTTGTGTCAACTTCCCCTGTCAACTTGTCCTAAGGTGCAATTTACGATTTTCTTTTTCTCTTCCTTTTCAATCAAAAGTTGTTTTTTACCATTTCCCCCGTGAGCTCTGTCTGTCATTGTTGCATGCATGCTGACAGCATTTATAAATAGCCCCTTTCGGCAACTTACGCTACCAGTTAGAGGGTTTCCGATGCGAGTACTACGCTCTCGTGACTTGTGCCTATACACGTGTCTGATCACGTGATCCTGTGGTTGAGGAGCTTCAAAGAGAACTTGAAAGTTGGTTGTGGAATATCACAGTGAGGCGACAAAAGACGAACCACCCAAAACAATGCCATCACATACCGGTGACGTAATACGCGAAAACTGATGACGTGTACAAGGCAGGTGACGATGGCTAACGAATAGACTTGTGCCAGACTTTGGCCTGATTAGGTTTGCGCAGGAAATTCGCTCAATAAACAGAGGAATGCAATTTGTAAGAATCAAAGTCTGTCGGATGTTTAGCGGCGTCGGGTTCGTTTGTCTGTTGGCCATTTTGAAATGTTGTCCTGGGGGCCTGCGGTCATCAGGCACAGCACCTGGAACGGCCCAGATCGAAATCAGCTCGGTATTGCTTTCAGCTGGGTTCACTTCCCCTCGCGTCATTACATACGATGAATAACTACCATTGCTCATGAATTTGCATTAATATCTCATGAATATGCATGACTAAAAATACTGAGGACGCCTATACCATACAATAATATCAGTCTTAACGCATTAATGCGACCGACGTGAGAAGCTTATTACTGTTCCAGTGATCATGCCGATTAAACAGTGATCATGCCGATTAAAGCTTAATTCATTAACACAAGCTTTCAACAATTTCCTAAACGAGCGATGACGTAACGGCGGAATAGCAAGGGCCATCTGCGGTTCCTCTGCCCTTCGTTGAACATGCGTATTGCACAGGCGCATTTTGGTGTTAATTGAGGGTGTCATTCTATTTGTACGCTATGAAAACGCGCTCTGGTTGTAATTAAGATCGCCCAGACCCTCTCCATTACCCGGCCCTAGAGGGCAGGGGTCACAGGCCCCTTTCATCATGAGCCCGTCCCACCAGACTCGTAAATAACCCCCCCCCCCCCTCGCTCCTTGCTTCGTCTGCACTCTTGACTGCATGTTACGAATGCATTTTCAATCTCATCCCTCCGGGACAACTTCAACGGTTTGAAAAATTGCGACAGTCTTCACAAATTATCTTGATCTGCTTACTAACGATATGCAAATTAAATTTCAGAAGGTGCTGGCGCCATCTGTGGGTCATTTATGGTTGGCGAAAAAGTCTCCTCGAGGCCGATCTTTAAAGCAGAGTCAAGCTAACTTAAGCACCCCACCCTCATGCAGAATTGATGATTTTACAACATCTGATGATAGCTCTGAGGATTGACACTAAATGGCCGCAGGGGAGTGGACACAAGATGTCTTCCATCACAAAGAGAAACACCTGAACCGCTTGCAAACCTCAGGTGTCTCCCTCAGGGACATGAGTGCAAACGCTGGTCAGAAAAGCAAGTGCCCATTGGCTACTTCCATGGAGCATCAGGCGTTCCAGCCTCAAGGTGATGGTCAGCTGGGGTATGGACACTATGGCGCATAGTAATCTGACCCCTATATGAAATCGCCCATATATGGGACCAATTAAAGACTATTTTACGTCAATGTAGATTTATGTAATGTGCATCAGAGTTCGCATGCAGTTATGTGATTTGCACCTGTTTCATTCACCTGACATACAACCGTTAATGAGACTAAAACTGAAGCGGAATGTGCTGCACGCGGATCGCGTTTCAACATGAAGCTCCTACTCTGCCCCTGTCTTCACTTATATATGCATCTCATGGAGAATGCCTCAAAAAGATCTCGCAAACTTCGCACGCGATCTCGCGAGACTAGGATTCAGATGACATAAGAACCGCGCAAGAACAATGACATGTCGTGCATGTGCGTTGACAAAGAGAAGGGTTCGATTCTGGAAAAAGTCGAACCGGCTGCCTGACCTTCGAGGGGGGTGGTGGGGGGTATACGGGTGATAATGGTGCGCAGTCGTTCGAACGTGATTACGTTTCAAGCTGCCACGGCGCATTTCTCGTTCCTTTTCCGGGGCAAAAACAGCCGCAATCCGGAAGCATTCTCGACGGGAACCGCGCAGGAGCAGGTGACATTTTGCAGCCGTGTTGTTGACGCGAATTCACTTGACTTGTGACGTCACCATTAGAGATGGCGGCGCCCATATGGAGCGGCGTCCTGGGAGGGGGAGCGGTCGTCGTGTAGCAAGGGAGCATCCCGTTTTTGGTGATGGGATTCAGCATTGTTACTGAGTGTAAAAAGGGGTCATGAAAGTGAGCGATGGGCTCAAAGGGAGGAGGCAAGCGAACATCGTGATTTATTCTTAGTTTGCGGTCCAAATGGAGAGGGTGAAAATGCTTTCGATGAGTTCAGGGGGCGTGACTCAGCGCGCATAAAGAGTAACGAGTGATCCGGAATTACCCAGAACAACTAACAATCCAGGATAGGGAAAAAGCGCGCATTAAAGGGAGAAGGGTTGAAAGGGGCGTCTACGGCTTGGCGCGCATTTCCCAAGAAGCGGTAGAATCGAAGACTACGGTATTGTCCGGATTGTAAATCTGAGCCCTTTGTGCCGAAAGCTCGAAGCCAATGTTGTGCATGTTGCTCCATCGAACATTATTGCGACGCCAGCCATTGATTTCTATTGGGTTCACAAGGTCAGAGTAACCCCAAGCCGGACCTTGGGAAAATTTCGCCCGAAATGAGTGGATGTGATTCTCGGCCACACCCATGCACCGCTCCCTGGCGGCTCATTTTTCATTACAGCAAATTTCGGGAAGACACCGAACCCAATTTAGGCAAAACCTCGTGTTTGCTCGCGTTGAATTCTCGTGGGTCACGTGAGACGCCATCGCAGACGCTAGTCTCGTTTCAGGCTGATGTCGGATCTATTTTGTCAGAAACTGCTCCCCGAGAGCGAACGAAGGGCCTCGGATCCTCTACACGTCAAAAGCGAGCATATCCGGCGATGTCTAAGACCCTCCAAGGGCTCTTCGGGCCATCTTACGGTGCGCCGTTTTATGGGGGCGGCGAGAGAAGACGTTATTTTCCCGCTCTTTTGCGGAATTCAGATCAGGAATAGCAAAACAAAAAGTAGATCGCTTTAGAAAATAAAAATAAAAGGTTACCGCGAGGTGTTCTCATTGGTTGGAAATTAGGTCAAGTATGGGAAGCGGACAGCGGTATCTGCGATGGAGACCGTAAAGTCAGAAGATGCGCTGTTTTATGTGCAGAGGAGAAGAGTGGAGAGTGGCCCATCTCGTGACGGGGGCCCTACATCGAGCAGCCATTACGAAGGATTGGGTGTGCCGAAAAAAATCGGTATTTATGGTGCTATAAGCTTAATCAACGCTCGTAGAACGAGGCTTCTTATAGTGCCAGAAAGGTCATAGAAGACGATACGATCGGGAGGGAACACTCCCATTGATTTCAAGAAAACCTCTTAAAGAATATTTCCGCTTTTGTTCCCGAGTAACTGAATGAGTCGGTCATCAGCAACACACACGAACGGCTTCGAAATCGAGAAGCACAATTTTGCACCGAAAAGAATCCGAGCGAAATAATTCATTTACGACGCTCTTCGAAGCAGCATCATTAGACGATTTCATGCCTCTTCTTTTTTCCCGTGGTTCTCCCCAGGGGGTTGCGAGGAAGGGGGGAGGAGGTACGGGCACCATTGTGCAGACATTCACTCCACCCTATTGCGACGGTAGCACGCGCTTAACGTGAGCGGATGACGTAAGAGCGCAAGTGCAGTGCTGTTGAGGGGCACTTGTATTAATTAATGCTCCCTGCGATGCACAACAGATGGGAGGACGATCCGTCACGTAAGCCGAACATTAAGCGTTACGTCATTAACGCGAATTCTTCATTTCCACGTTGCTACGCAAGGGGATCGCGGCGGACGCTGCTGGCGGTCATCATGTCCAGATTTTGAGATCTGTGGAAATGCATTGAGAGTCTCAAATGACGTGATCAAGGGCTGAATGTTGGTTATAATTGATTCAAAGTGTATGCCATTTCAAAATGTATATTATTGGTTAAGGGAGTGGGTGGGGAGTTAAGGGAGTGGTTATGCGGCAGAGAAGGAAAATAAAGGAAGAGTATCACTTTACATGATACCAGAAAGATGAGCTGGAATTCGTAAGGGCCCGATATAAGACACAATTACACCCGCCACGAGTGTGAGTTGCACGTTCAAAGGAAGCGAGACGATGCGCACGCAACTGAGCCTCATTCCCAAATGAGACGTTTTTGCAGCAACGTTCGAAGACAAAGCGCGAAACACCAGGTGGGGGAGGAGTTCAAAGCCGTTGGGAATAATCAGACTGACGTATTGAATGGGCTCAATATTGCTGCTGATTAGGCCGAAGAAGAGTCTCGTGTTGTCGTTTATGCCCTGTATCGAGTGTCCACGTCATGGTTATGTAATATCAGGAGAAAGGGACATCAGAAGAATTGCGTGATCTTCGTATATATGGTTTACCCGAAAGCCCTGTGAAATCGAATTACTTTCCGTCTTTACGGAGGAGAGCCAAGGAGAGGAGCAGACGGAGGCATCTCATACACACGAACCACTGGTTGCACACCTTTAATTGCGTCGGAGGCAGGTGATGTCAGAAGATTAAAAGACCATTGTACCTCGCAGGCGGAGGTGTGCAACAAAAAGGCAGGGTTTGGCTCAACAGCAAGGTCGATCGATTTGATGATTAGAATCATTTTGCGAACAGTATAAAGATCCTTTTTTGGTCTCTTCTTATTTTGTGAAGGGGGTTTTAAAAAGGCAATGTTGTGCGTGCAAAGGGCTTGACAGAGCTGTCACAGTATCCATACAAGAGACTCGATGTAAATAAAGTCCTGATCACTAAGATTATGATATTGTCACGCGGACTGGGTGGACACGCTGATCCGAAGATACACAGCCGACCATCTGTATGAAGAGGAGATTGGGCAAGTGGGTCAGCTCAGAGGGAGAGGGCAACACCGGAAAGGGGCTCAGTGGGGAGACAAACGAGGGTTATTGTGTGTCTTGGATGAAGCCGCGACATTGTTGCTTGTGCTCCTCCTCAGCAATATGTGCTGTTTCATAAAAAAAAAATTCACAAGAATTATTCAGGCTTTGAGTGTTAGAAACTTTATCACTAAACATACGAGGGTTTGGTATTTGAGCAAGGAAAAGTGGAGAAAAAAAAGGTGTGTTTTTTTTGTTCTTTTATAAGCAGGCAAATAGTTGACGGATGATCTCGTTCTTATTCAACAAGCAACGCGGTCCTCTCTTTGATCCAGGCGATGAATCACAGGACAACTAAAACGTCCTCGGGTTTAATTAAGTTGATGAATGTCACTAATTACACTGCGATTTCGAGGAGGAGTTTCGTGTCGTCTCTCCGGCACGGTGATCGATGTTTTTAGGATTATATGCAGGATTATTGTGCCAGCGGATTAGGAGCATCTCCGCCGATACGTATGGGGCTCTCGAGAAAAAGAATTGCAGAGTTATTTCCGTCGATAAGTCCTTCTTAACCTTGACACGTGACCTTATAAAAAAATGGCTGACAGGAAACGAAGAGAGACAAAGAAATGTGAAACGGGAGCAGAGTTGGTTCTCATATTGTTATACGTCACAACAGCGTCCAATTAGAGCTGATTAATGACTCAACAGACAGTAATAAATGAATAATTGGCTAATTGGAGATAATTATGTTGCAAGCAACAACTGGGCATAGTAAAGTAGCTATAATTACGCACATATTTCGGCAAATTCATAAGGAATTGTTGAAATAGCTCTTAGAAAATCGCAGCTAATTTTCCTGGAACAAACAAAAACTCTTGTTTTGTCAACACGTTGTAAACGATATCAACAAATAAATCGAATTAACATAAATATGCAAATGATATGCACTCAGCTGAATAAAATCCTCATCAAGGTAAGCATGACTGCACTTTTTACAATAGCAGCAATTGATTTCAATTAATAGATATTTGCATGCACGCATTTAAAATTTAACCGAAATCACAGAAATATGATTAATGTGGCTGGTTATGCAATAGGGATGGACCACACAACCTGACCATTAAGGTTCTTCTGGATTGCTTCCATCAATGACCATTACTTCTGATGAGCTGCACATGACGGTCAGTTAGCCAGCTAAAAAGACCACACGTGTTCTGTTGATAAACAGCTCGGACAAGGAAACGCACGCACCGCACGCAGCAAAGGTCATCAGGTGCATCTGGATCAATATTACAAGGTCATCGATTATTTAATCCAATCGAGATGGACGCGCATGGGTTATGTAATGAGTACGCGATCAGAGTTATGTAAATGCCAACTCGACAGAGGATCTTCTCCGAACCTACGATCTTTGATCTTTTACCGTCAGTTTGGTTTAAACAGCACCACGCATGCGCCGTTTGCTTTATTCGGAGCACGTGGCAGGAGGCGGAGAACACGTGGTTTTGATGCGAGAGTTGAGCGACGAGCGTGAACATAACGAGATGGCGATAATGGTGGACGTCTGTTGCTTGTGGTTGTCGATAAAATCGGTCGCTAGGACGTGGTTTCTTTTATGGCGAATAAAATTGAAATGAATGAGAGGAAAGCGTACAGGAAGTGGCGGTTGGCTGTCTTGACACGAGAATTGGTGAGAAATGAGGTCGTTGAACAGATGGGCAGCGCTGGACAGAAGGAGAGAGGCTCCTCGGTATTGGAGTAACTCTGATATAATCTCCCCACATAATATTGTACAGGTTATATATAGAGTAGTTTCTATGAGTTCCACCGTTGAGAGCTCATATAATACTTGGCGCTGCAGCGTACGGGAAGTTGCGTGATTGCGTGGCCACATTTGAGACCAACAGCAGAGGTCAAGGTTGACCCGAGGCCACGTCATCCATTTCAATCGATGTGATTAACGGGGACGAAATAGACACACTGCTTAGAATGCCAATGAGCTTAAATAAGTGAATTTCCGTAAATTAACAGGTGAATTATCAGCGGGTTCCAAGAGACCACTGCCTCGGAGATAAGAGCTAACCTTTATCAGAAATATGGATGGAACTCCGCATGGAACAGAGACGGATGGGTTCAGCACCACGGGGTCTCCGGGTAAAGAACTCTGAGCATGCGCACTCGTACCAAGCAGATAGCACGAGCAAGCATGCGTGAAATGGATTTTCAGACATTATTATAAATCAAATGCTAACTATGCCAAAGCTTTGGATGGGAGAGCGTATATGTATACCACCCCCAGGATCATATCAGTTACATAATATGGTTATACCGCACTGTCCATTTCGGAGGGGAGATCACATGGCCCTATTGGATTAGGAGACAGCCGGGGTTACCCTCGAGATAATCGTCCAAACCCCAAATCGAATTAAGACAGAATTGTTCTGGGATTAAATGCTCATTGACCGATGGACAACTGTAACGAAATGGACAGTTGGATGGATACTTGTCAATATCATCAAAATGTCAATATTACAAATTGCAGGCAAAAATAATGTTCTTCACACCAACTGACTGCGCAGGCAGTCAACAAACGTAGGAATGATCAAATTCTATTTTTGAGTGTTCCTTTAGCATTTCTAGGACTTTACTTCAGTTCTTGTATTTATATCATTTTCAGTGGGTTCCATTTACCATTACCAGAATAATGAAATTACTCAGGATTACCTCCGCTGTGGATTTCGAACTCACCTCCTATTCACATTTTCTCTTCAAGTAAAGCGAGAATTAGGTAACCACTGCGTTTATAGAACTTAATAGTAACCTTATCTTTGAAATCATTGCATATGCATCCTCTAAGAGAGTCGTAAATTTAGGCATAAGTATTACAAGCAGAAGTCGAGCAGCACGTCCGCACGCCAAAACTGTCTATGCGAGCGTAAACGCCCGAACACAGGTGGAATTTATACGCTTTTCAGTACGCATGAGTACTGCCTAGCAGTACAAAGAAAAGCGCCACTTGTGAAGTCTAAAGAACAAATTGCATTCTTTTGAAGTTGTCTTATCCAGTTCAGCGATCGCAGTTCACAAGACTGACCACACAGATGCGGACAGTGGTCAAAACGGGTGGGTGCGGTGCTTGCGCACTTTGCGTGAACTGCAATCGAAGAGCGATTTGTTAAACTCTGGAGAGATCAGAGAACTGAACTCGCTTAGGGATCGAGTTAATAAACACAGTTCCCAATAGGAGTGAATACGATCTGCGAGAACATGCGGCTGCCGACGGCAAGTGTTGAAACGCACGCGCCAGCTGCACGAAGATTAGCACTCTGCAAGACGATTGCCCCGTGCTATGCAGAGTATACCGGGTATAGCACGGAGCAATAGTACTTAGTGACATACTTGAACCCATAAACTGTCTTGCATGGGTTCATAGGGATAATATCAAGAAAAGCACAACCTAACCTACTAGTAACTCAAACCTGATACTCATGCAGTTCTGTGTTTCACTATTTAACCACTTAATTATTTAAGAATATTTTTATAATATATAATCATATTCTATACTTGATTAGAATTTACTTCTGTTTTTCCCCTCGTGATATTTCCGAATAATCTATCAAACTTCCCTTGCAAGCAAACAAAAGGACATTACGCACCAGAACAACCCTGATCAGGTGTACCTTCAATGCTTTATGGCAACGTGCTAATGAAGACACCTGATTATATTTCTGGCACAGTATAGCACTGGTTATTCACACGCAAAAGTCTCCTGCGTGATTATATAACAGGGTAGTGCAAAAGTTAATCATTACATAACCGCATCGTAGTATCAAGCGTGGCGTATGCAGATAAAGATATACTCACACTTCCGTGAAATCGTTGATTTTCAAAGGCCGTCCAGCTCGAGGAGAATTTAAAAGCGAATGAAGTTAAATTGATGTTTAGCTTCTCTCTCCAAGTTCTGAGTTAATCACATTAGAGTGAGTTCAAAGTAAGCTATTTCTGGCATTGCAATATCAGAGACAGCGATCACGAGTTATGATTCCTCAGGAAATTCCACTCAGGAATTATAAAATATTAAAATATATATAACACCTGAGGTTGATAATTTTTCATTCTCCCACTTCAATGTTATCTGCTAACATTTTTTTATTTTTTTTTAATGACGGCAAGCTACTTACTGTGTAAACTTTAAATGTATTCTTCTCTTTGAAAACACTCGCCTCAGAAGGTGATATGAGCCTCACCTCAAAAATCGAAATCAATTTAAATCTTTGAAAGGCTTTATATAAACCCCCTTTCGTTATAAATGATGGATTAACCCCCGAGGGCCATTAAACTTACAAGCCATTTAATTTATGATACAATGCAAGTATTGTTAGTAATCAATTAATCAACTCAACGAGAAAGACATGAATGCTAAAAATTCAATAGATAACCTTATTATCGCTCACCTCTCGTTCACATACGGGTCTTCTGGTACCTGGACGCGAGGAGACGTTTGAAACCTTTTTTTGAATGCGGCTATTTCACCTGTCCTTTGAACAGAGTAACGACGGCTAATTCAATAATAAAAGATTAATAAACAATATCTCTCTCGTGACTGTCAAGTAGCTCCGCTGGTGCCCGGATGATGTGTTGTCATGGTGATACAGAATAAACAATTTTCAGGAGGTTGAGGCTGTTAATCCATTCAATGTTCCCACAGCCAGCATGTGACGACGGCGTGTCAGTCCATTGTGACTGGTAAATGCAGTGCGAAGGAGGTGTTACCCGAGGGAAAGGCAGCGAAACTGCGAAGGCAGCGACGGAGTGAAAGACTGAAAGGGGGCAGAAAGACCTGGACATAAATCAAGTGACAAAGACGAATGGAGTCAGTCTCCCTGAATGGTCCATTTCACTAGCACATACACAAGGAGTAAACCACACGATGAATGCATGAATGATTCAATCAATCAATCAATCAATCAATCAATCAATCAATCAATCAATCAATCAATCAATCAATCAATCAATCAATCAATCAATCAATCAATCAATCAATCAATCAATCAATCAATCAATCAATCAATCAATCAATCAAGCAAGCAAGCAAAGCAAAGCAAAGCAAAGCAAAGTAAAGCAAAGCAAACAAACAAAGCAAACAAAGCAAACGAACAAAGCAAACAAGCTGAGCAAGCAATAAAATAATTAAAGCAAAGCAAACCCCAAGCAAGCAAAGAAAATGAACAAAGCAAAGCAAACAAGCAAGCAAAGCAAACAAACCGAGCCAAGCAAGCGAGCCATCGGTCTGCTTCGTCCGTACCTAGGTTATCGTTCAAATTATGTTCCACTAATGTTCTTAATGCATTATATCTGATGGAAGCCCCTCGCGGCTATTGACCACTGGGGAAGGGGGTGGGGGAAGGGTTTGTTTGGCCCTCAAATTGGGAAACCTGCTCCCACATGCATCTCAACTGATTAGTGGTGACTCCGAAGTCTCCGATACACAACGCCGACAAAAATCCCCCAATTTGCAGAAGAAATTTGCCCAAACCAACCATTTTCCCTCTGAGACATCAATTTGACCTCGCGACCTGACCCAAATCACCCATTTCCGGTCGGGTTTCAACGCAGCATGCTCTGTTAAGACGGTAATAGCCCCCGTGGCGCTAAAAAGGATGAGTAAATTGAGTGAGGGAAAGATAAATATTGATAGTGCGAGGGACGGCGTGAAACGGGAGTGAGAAAAGCTGCTCTCGGATATTTGATGTGCGATCATTTCATCGCTACTAAAAGACGTTTCACCCTGAGGCCAAGCCGCCAAGAAGCACCATATACATCGGCCAGTGGGGCCTTGCGAGGAAGGACATCGAGTCATGTGTTTCTTAAATGTCAAAGCGTAATTTGAGTAAACGACCACGTGACAAGGATTTGGCTATGGCGGCCATTTTGGTCAATTATTTACGAGGTCAGTTCTCAAGGTCATTTCATCGTTAATGGACGCTGTATTTTTGCTTCTGAGTTCTCTTCGACTATAGCATTGATTGCGACCTACACGGAAAGGATAGGTCGAATACCAAGGATGACCCAAACGTCGTTCTCACTTTCTTTGAAGGGAAGGAAGATTAATGAGGTCATCATGGCTCATTATCACATTGCTTCCCAATTCCCATCGCGGCCTATTGCTTCCCGCTTCTTAGAACATCCATCGTCAGCTGCCCCGTGATCTGGCAGCTATGGACAAGGGTAATGCGCAACTGCCTGCAAGTCCTTCGCTTCTATATCGTCTGGAACGCGGTGGGAAAAGATCTAAAACGCAACCGGCGCGGAACGGAACAGCCGCTGACAGACAGTTCCCTCCCGAGCATACACAGCAGTCTACATGTACGAAAGAGTACAGTGAATACACAGACAGACATCTCAAGTCTCAAAATTTAAATTCTTGACCAAACCCAAGCGGAATAAGACACTTTAACTACGGTGCTTAAAGTAACATATAAGACTTTTATGTGCATCCTCCTTGATAGCTTTGAATGGCCGAAGGGTACAGAGCCAGAGAGAAACATTCAGAAAACTTCTCACTGCAAATCTGCCTCGTTTCCAAAATGATTTATTAGGAAACTTTTATATTGTAAGTTGACGAAACGTGTGACAATGCTATCAACAAACATAAAATTTTCATAAACTATAAACACTTGGGAGAAAGACCATGAAGTCATCAACACTCCACTTATGTATGGCTGAAGTATAGCAACCGTGTCAGGGCAGGTGGAATGACAGGGTGCAGTACTGAACACGCCCAAACCAGCATTATCGAGCGCCTAATATCGTCTTAATAAGGGGTTGAGAAGCACTAATTTGCCGCCATCATGTGTATAGGGGCTGAAAGGGAGAGATAGTTAGCGCTTTATTGCCAACTTCCATTGAAATAGTAGAAGTTAGAAGCTCGTTGCTTGGCATCGCACACACTCCCTTGCGGCATTAGCGGATTAATTCGTTGATGCTAATGGCGCTGTTTAATCGCAAATGAAAAGAGGGGTAGAGGGGGGTGTCGTTGTGCAGGGCCCTCACAGGATTCATTAGATACAACATCAAATGTTTCAACATGATTGCTGCAATCTGTCTCTTAAGTGCTAATACTAATATTTTCCATTTTGCATGCATGGCGAATAAATCTCATTTATATCCACTTAACCACCCCCATAAATACCTACCTCCAGAATAACCTCAAATTGCATTTGGAAGAAAAGATGCGTTTGTCACTCACAGAAGTAGACCATCAATCGTCAAGACCTCATTCTCTGTTGTCAGGTTTACAACCCGAAACTTAGCCACAGATCACGAGTTTCTTTTATTCCTCAATCAGAACAGCGTGTGCGTCGGTCACCCTCCGATGCGCCTCCCACCCGTTCCTCCCTCCCTTCTCATTAACTCACCTTTATAAAGGTCAACAAGGGTCAAGTGATGAGTGAAGAGATCTGTCTCATCCAGATGTTCCATTTCGACATCTGAGAAGATGAAAGACAATTTAGTTGATATCTACTTTATTTCTGGGATGATTTTTATTATGGTTTTATTTATTATCATTTGCAGATGAGGTTAGTGCATACTTTTCGCTGAAGCAAGAGATTCACCATCTATGCACATACCATACGCATGTGTGTAGTATTTGGACGGACATAGTATTGCTTAATCATCGAATTCTGTAATTTTTTGTATTTTTTTGCTGGCATGATTCGGTATTTTACAACCACAATGGGTCGTCAACCAATCACCGTCGAGCATGCCAGTGCGAAAATATCGCATAATACAAAATATGGGTATGTCGATCACAAGGTTGGTCAGCCAATGTGTATGAATAACAATTTATTACGTATAATTGATTCAATTATCAACATCAGCATTTCTGAAAACCACGTATACAATTAATTTATATTAAGTTATATTAATTTATATTAATTATATATTAAGTATACAATTAATTATTATAAGTGATAATATGTTATTGTGAGGGATATTTCTTGTTCACACGAAAATTGCCTAATGATTTATGTAACCTCGATTTTCGTGAACCAAAATTACTGCATGCCTTTAGCCAAGAACGATGTTGCATTTGAATAAGTCGAAACCAATCGGATCCCGTATCATCCGATTGGTTTGGGTGGAGCCGTAAAACCCCATCACGCATCACGCACTACAGGCCTTTTATTATGTCACTGTTATAAATCCACGCCATTCACAATTAAAGTGGATGCGAAATTCACACATTAGGGTTGTGCTTGTACCCTTGCATAGTAATGGATGTGCTATATTATTACATTGCACATCGAAAAGCGTTATTTGCATCGCTATTATTCATTTTCCTCCATAATACGAGGCATTTCTGACCATTTCGCCATTTCCCACCCCGCACAGACTGCATCAACTCAAACATGAACCACCCAGAATGCACGAAGCAGCAACATGACTTGTCATCACTCCAGAAAACTGTCAGGACGGCAGATACAGGCGAAAAATGCCGACAATGTAACATAATAGCTCTCAAGCTGCGAGGCATCGTTGAGATAAGAATCGTATGAATTATTAAAAAAAGAGCAACAGATTTCTTTGGTGTTCACAGAGGGTGTCATCTGCTCATTCGGCTGTGACCTTAGAGTGACCTCTGGCCTGAAGGTTAACAAGCCAGAGGATGAAATGACAATCATTAGCGGCGTTGTGAAAAATGCCACCACCCGAGTCTCGTAACCAGTCACCCACTGAGTTTGCGGTTGCCTAGGAAGCGTTTGTTGCTATGGTTACGGTATCTGCCGCGCCATCTGTGGGGTCATTTAGCAGGTACGTGTGTTCGTCATGGTTCCGGGTTTTAATGACCGGCCCAATGTGGGGCAAGGGTGGGGTGTGTGATGATCAATGCCAAAAGAGGAGTTCTAATTCAGATTCGTTTAGTGTCATCTTGTTTTGGTCTAAGGAAATGGCGTGAGGCCAATTAGTGCAACATCTTTGCATGTTTAGACGCCACTCATGCGTAGATTAGCCGCGCTCGGCTGCACACAGCACCGCAGACATGCTGCACTTGAAAATCATGAGAGCCATGTGAATTAAGGATTCATGATCGCTGATAAATAATAGCGTAAATGCCATATAATCTCAAGGACTCCAATTTCTTTTAGTCCTGCACCACCTTTTGGGCGCCACCTACGGGTGGAAAGACGAGTGCAATTTGAGGCCGGTCTGCTTGGAATCCGCGCCGTTTCTGGCGGGCACAGAAGCCGGTTGCGACGCCTGATGTTTGGCTGACCCTTCCAGTCCTTCCTTCAGACTCAGCTGTTGTTTGTCCTTTCTTCTGGACGGCGGGGTCAAAAGGGGTCAACGGTGTTCCAAAGCTTAGGACGCCTGCCAGTGACAGCGCATTATGAAGTGGATTTATGAAACGGGCTTTTACGAAATTAGCTCATGAATACAGTGTGGATATGTATTGCATAATACCGGTTGATACCATCGCGTTAAATCAGTCACTCTCCCTCTTAGCTGACATCAGAAAGTGAGATTGATGGGTTCTTTCTTTTCTTTTCTTTTCTTTTCTTTTCTTTTCTTTTCTTTTCTTTTCTTTTCTTTTTCTTTTCTTTTTCATTTCTTTTTCATTTCTTTCCTTTCTTCTTTCTCATCTTTCTTCATGCTCCTCACTCAATCAACCCCTCCTTCTCCTTTACTTGTGTACCCTTCGTCTAATCAGCGCTGGTTCCATTCCTTTGATTGCGCAAATCTTCTGCTTGATAAGAAAATGGACACGAGGTGATTTGTACCGATTTGGCCGATTGTTAGTTGACGTAGCAGTTTTTCGTCTCCATCTCAAGGGAGCAGATTTTGATCGAGTGCGGATCTCTTCAGCGTCGCAATCAGACGCCCAAGCAACACGAGTATTGATGGCTCAATGATTACAAAAAGATGATGGAACGATCGTGTTTTCCTTTGGTGCGTTTCGGAATTCCATCGACATTACTCCCCTGTTATCTCAACATAATGAAGAGCTGTTCTTCCTATGCATCCATCGGCATCCAGCACGCTATAGTATCACTCAGTTCTCCTGAAAAATACCGAGATCTTTCTCTTTCTTCAGCGACTGAAATTTAGTTTCTCCTATCTATACACGCCATTTTCGCTGTGGTTGTATCTTCATGTAGCTCCTTCATATTTCAATCTCTATCCATTCTTTTCCATTGTATCTCTAATCCTATGCATTCATAGATGGTGATCACATAATTAACCCTGACACATCTGGTCTTACCCAAAAGGGTTATGCACTAGTGCTGACTGCATTGGATCAGGGTCAGCAGCAGATAGGCAAAGGGATTAATTCTTTTTACAGCGGATTATGGAATCTGATCATCTGAGAGCTATTTGTCTCATCTGTGACTCATATATTCAAGGCTAAATTCATCCCTTTTCTCCCATATCAGCAGGGATCATCTACATCTAACAGGTTTCTTTGATAAGCTCTTATCGGTGCGAAGAATGCTTTCAAGTTACAGCCATTGTGTGCTTCCGACTGTATTGTATATCTTTGAGCCAGTGAACGTTGTATGTCAAATATTTACAATTATAGCACCAATTAGGTTGTAATATATCAATGTGTTGTAAATAAATAAACAGGATATTGTTTCAGTTGGCTATTATTGCTGTCAACATGTCTGTAACAAAAGGGTGCTTCATCTTCAAGACGTGTTCCTGAGGCAGAGAAGAACAAAAGAAAGAAGGTGCCTGATAAATTCGCTCCTTCACTCAAGAGCCACGCACCAGTTCAGAATTTCTTAGTGTATAGACTTGGGTGCTGAATGACACCAACAAAAAACAGTTTCAGTTCATCTCTGGGGATCTATTATGATCCACAAGAATCGATTAACACATAAACAAAAATAAAAAATATATCTTTGAACAAGATCATTTAAAGCTCATCCAATTCGAAAAAATATATAGTTTCTATGAAATTAACAACATCGGGTCTCCTTCCATTCGTTTGAGAGACTCTTGCTTAAAACCTCCCATAAAAATAATGACATTAATAATTACCTCAGATTACGTCACGCTATGTCATGTGATCACACGTGACACATTACACCAAATGAGTGGTCCATGAACAGATGAACAGGCTTGGTTACATTTGAGGTGTTGTTGGATTATTGATGAACAAGATTTCCATTATATGGTGAGATGGACAATGGACAAGCGGTGTCCTGCTGTCTGGCTGGTTATCGTGAATGTAACTTATGGCTGTTATGTAAGCGCAAACGAGCGTCCACTTGAGTCTATTGTATGCATCATTAATTTCACTGGAGAGTCAACAAAGGTCTCGCCGCTTTATTGCAAATGAGAGAATGGATGGGGGATGGGTGGTGGTTTGGTAGCCCCACCGCGAAAGCTTAATATATTAATTCATATTATGTACATGTAACGCTGGTTTTCGTTTGAGACGTAGGATTGGTTGGCTTTGGGTCGAGCGTTTTGTGGTTTGGGAGACGACCGCAAGGGGTCGCCTGCGTTGGGGCTTCCGTTTTCTTGGCACACCATTTGAGAGATTAGTAACGGACTGGCTTACCATTTGAGCTGTCATTGCGAGGTCGAATGTTCCTTCTCAACGAAGGTGAGTGCTACCCCAAGTAGTTGAGCCGTTACGTTAAACCTTATTCATATAATTTAATGTGTTTATATGAACTGCCATGTATTTATTTTATTGTCTTAATGAAATGTTATTCGTATTATTTGACCTCACGTGGGTTTATTTCTGTATATACTATATTTTCTGTTTTGTTTCGGCAGGTCATGTCATATTGTTTTTCGTCAAATTTACGTCTTATTGCACACTGGGTACTGAATAAAACTGGTAGTTGGATTTGCTGCGTTCTGAGTTGGTGAATTTCGCCCGGCTACAAAATTGGCGCCCACTAAGGGACCCAGTGTTGCAATAAGTTCTGGGACGAGTCGTCGCGTGAGGTGTTTGGGACGATCAGAGAGGATTAGTCGCCATCGCCCGGAGCCTGAGGAGCTGGTGGCGTGAGGAACGAGACTTCACGCTAGGATCTACGCCAGTGGTGCCGCAGGGGACGTTGTCCTGACAAGTCGTGTCAGGCAAGACTCGGGAGCTAAAGGCAGCGTGGTCGTGTTGTGTGCCATTTGTGTTTTGTGGTTTTTTTTTGTCACTCATATTTTCGCTATTTTTTTGTCTCAGGTGTCTGTGTGCATTGCAAGTTTAGCAGTCGGTGAGGATACTGAATTTCTGTTGCTTGTTTTTTATTTTGTTTGCCATCAGCTTTGCCTCTTATCATTAATTTGTGTTAATATATATATTTTTTTCCAAATCAATAATTAATATTATTTTTTTTTCTCGCTGCTTGGGGATTGCGCTCGCTTAAGTTGCGGGGGACATTCTTTTGCTTCTGCCTAATTAGCTTGATTAATTTGATTTCTGTTGCTTTTGGCGTTTGGCTTAGCTTTGTTGGTGCGCTTTGGTTTCTGCTGATTTTCAGTCACAAGGTTCCGGTTTAGGTGTTGTGTTTATTTTTTTTTTATTTTACAGAATTTTTTTTTTTTTTTTTTTTTTTTTTCTCTTCCTCGTTATTGGTGTACTCTTATGATGGCAGAAGCCAAGCCTGTCAAGGACCTGATCCGGGATTTGCAGACTCTAAGCAAGGAAGAGACAGCTTTGGTTCTTGAGGCTTTGGGACAGCCACCGTTGAGCGATGCCATGGAGCAGAAAGAGAACTCGTTGCCTCAGCCAGCTCAGCCAGCTCAGCCAGCTCAAGTTGTTGGAGCTCATTCAGGATTTCCGGTACCGCGGGTTGGTGTTTTTTCGGGGGAAGAGGGGAAAGGTGAAGTGTCCTTTCAGCAATGGGTTTTCGAAGTTCGGGGGTTGTTACAGGGTGCTTTGTATGGGGATGAGGTTGTGTTGCAGGCGGTGAGGAGGTCCTTGAGGAGCAAGGCGGCTGATGTTGTGCTGCGGCTAGGGTCAGGTGCTGGAGTTGATGCCATTATGGAGAAGATGGAACGCATTTACGGAAATGTTCTTCCGTCGGAGAAGATTTTGGAGGAATTCTACACAGCACGTCAAGGAGCAAGGGAATCAGTGGCAGAGTGGGCATGCCGCATTGAAGAGTTGGTTGCACAGTTGGAGAGGAGGGATGCACTGTCTGCTGGAGCAGCACATGGTATGTTGCGAACTAAGTTTTATTCAGGACTGTCCAGAAGTCAACTCAGGAGTGCTCTTCGGCATCGGTTTGACGGAGGAGAGAGCTATGCGAAGTTGCTTGTGGCGGCTCGTGTTGCAGAGTTGGAGGTGTCGTCTGTTGGTTCAAACCAGGTTGGTGTCGAGTCGATGCTGAATGACAAGCTGGATAAGGTCTTGGAGGAAATGTCATCGATCCGAAAGAGAGTGGAGCGGTTGGAGGTGGGCGGCGCAGTTTCTGGTGTCAAGGGAGTTGCCAGGGGGGCCGTGACATTTGCGGGAACCTGTTATCGGTGTGGGGAATATGGACATCGTGCTTCTTCTTGCAGGTCGGGAAACTGAGAAGGGTTGCTGGTAGTGGCCAGGCAGCAAGCCGTAAGAGCGGGAAGAGGTAGTTGATTGGGGAAGCCAATGAGGTTATTGTTAATGTAGGGGGAGTGGAAGTCCAGGCGCTGTTGGACACAGGGTCGATGGTCAGTACCATCAGTGAAGCATTAGTAAGTCAGTTAGGTCTGCAAGCCGAGCCGGTTGAGTCCTTACTGCGAGTGCAGTGTGCTGGAGGTTCGTCGTTGCCCTACAGTGGGTGTGTACAGGTTTCATTGGTAGTTAAGAATTTTTCTTGTCACGTTTTGTTTTTGGTTGTGCCTGAAACGGATTACAATCTTCGAGTTCCTGTGTTGTTGGGGACGAACGTTTTGTCTCTTTTATTCTCGTCATTAGGAGGTGAGAAGTTGTCGGCCGGAGCTTGGGTGATGGCCAGGGAGTGTCTGCAGCTGCATCAGCAGGTGATGGTGACGGATGGTTTGGGGAAAGTGGTGACTGGTACCCGGGAGGTCAAGGTACCCGCGAACAGCAAGATTTTTGTCCAGGGTTCGATCCAGATGAGTGGGCCATTGTGTCAGCGTGTATGCGTGGCCGCAGAAGAGGTCGAGGGAGGATCCCCTCCAGGTGGAGTGGTTGTGTCACCCAGCGTTCAGTTTTTGCAGGCAGGTGTTCGGAGGCAGAGGGTGGTTGTGCAGGTTGCAAACTTGTCACAGCGAGAGGTGGTAATTCCCCCAGGATATTACTTGTGTGAGTTAAACGCCGTAACTGTTGTGTCAGCAGCAGATGAAAGTGAGGAAGGCTCCTGGAAGAGGCCTAGTTTGCCCGAAGGATTGAGTGTTTCGGAGGTGGAGAGAGTAGAAGCAGTGTTGGCTCAGTTCGGGTCGGTATTTTCTCAGCATGATCTTGATTTGGGACGTACCAACATGCTGAAGCACCATATTCGCTTAACTGATGATCTTCCTTTTAAGCAGCGGCATCGTTCAGTTGAGGAGACTTTCGTTTGGGGTGAGGAGCAACAGAGCGCTTTTCGCGAGCTGGTGGTGAGGTGTTCGGAG
>KB312277.1:26611-39677 GCA_000328365.1 Capitella teleta | reverse complement strand
CGAGAAGATAACAATTAATACTTTTGATTCACTTGATGTAGATGTAATATTAAGTCCTATATACGTCATGGAGGTTCTAGCTGGTATATAGGCCTATATTGAAAGTGATTCAATTGTCTTTTTTTTTTCTTTTTTTTTTTTTGCGTCTTTAATCTCCTGCAAAATTTATGAAGCTGATTTCATACAACCATCCGATTGGCTTACGGTTTACTTAATAACTAGTGTGCAATTAATCTTCTTAATCATAATAATTGCAATAACTATTTTTTTATGCAACAGTCAGCAATGAATTATCTTGTTTATATTTCGTTCGTGCAGTTTGAGATGCTTTCTTGGACTCTTGGAAATATAGCACTATGAAAGCGTAATTATTTTGATATAGTGTTAAATAGCCTATTCAATAATTTCAATGGCACTATTACATAAGTAATTAACAACCACCCGGTACTTTGTGATATTATTCATTCGTATCATAGAGACGTTATGATTATTCTTACATCCATCTGCTGAGAATGCATGAATTAAGGAAAAATATGCCTCAATAATTATATTCTAGGAAATCCTAAAGTGAAGGCTTCTGAAAGTCGGTTGAGAAATCCGTCTTTGAATTTGTAAGAACTATATGGCTATGTTAAGAGCATTGCGTGAGTCATTTTTCACTACACCTATAGGCTATATAGTATAACTGCTCTGATTATTATGTAGCGCATTTATGCAAACGGATATTTCAGGCACACTTGTGGGCTTAGGCTATATTATAATTATTAAAGTAAAAGTCACAGGTCAGGTGACAGGGTCTGACTCTGAGGGTGAGCAGGTGAGGGGGTCTTACTAGCACAGATAAATTGGGCGAGGTCTGCGTACCTCGCTGTAGTATGTCAGCTAGTAGCACAGATTCTCGGGCGAGGTCTGTATGGGCTCGCTGTAGTATGTCAGCTAGTCAGCTAGGGTCTTACTAACTCTTAACTCAATACCAGTGACTGAGTGAGCGAGCAGATTTGAACCAAACTCAATGTAGTGAATGCTTACTGTGTAGAAGGCTGCATAGGCATTTCATGTTACAAGCAGAGCCCACTGGTAAGACCCCCTGTGATTATAGTCGCTAACAAGGCTCTGCCTACAAGCCTAACACTCATAACAGTCACTTAGTACCACACAAATTACTGTCAAAAACCAACTTAAACTGAACTTACCAAGTAGCTTTGCCACTCTGCTTCTGTGAGGCAGAAGCCCTTGGCTGCTATATTGAAACAGTAAATTTGTGACTTTCATACAGAGTGGGCCAAAAAGAACTACTCCATAGTAAAAACTAAACTCTAAAATTTGCTAAAATGTATCAATTATTCCAATAAAACAAATATATTACCTGGTATGTATTGCCTAAATAATTCTGTGCCGATTTATGCAAAGAAATCAAATAAAAAGTTTATCTTGAATGAAGGAAGAATATTTAAATGCGAGAGATGAGTAATGGCGATCAGAGCACAATCAGATGAGCCCCTGAATGAGCATTGATGAATGTCATCTTTTGTATGGCGCTTTAATACAAACTCTCTGCTTTGTTTTGATTTCAAGAGATAGACATTAGTGCCACTGTTACAACAATAGCAATCTCAAACAAAACAAAAGTACGAGAGTATTGCCTTAAATATGCGTTCAATGAAGCTTATTCATGTTCTGGGGCCCTGTTTGCTGCCAAAAGTGGAATTATTGCGGAATGATGAGGGGTCACATATTATAGGCCTTAGTGACCCTTTGCACCGAAACCCACACTAAGTCGCATTGTCAGATTTTTAGTTTTTAATGCCTCCTAATACTTGATACATATCTATTCAGTCTGATGCTGGGATTATCTAAATTATCTTAGAATTATCCTAATCTCAGCAGTAGTTCAAAAGGTTGTTTCTCGGAAATATGCACTTCATACGTGTTTCGGCGTGAGCGGTCACATATTACATTAGTCCTACTACTAGTCAACTGGTAAAGTACAAATAATGATCATGAGTGCATGACTATGCTGTTCTGTGAATCTGGATCCATGAGACGATGGTTAGCAGCCATCCTAGAGCCTTTTAGCTATTGGAGTCTTGCCACAAGGTCACTGTGAATCGTGTCCCTGTGCTGACTGAGAGAGTCTTTAGGTCACATAGGGACATGATAGGGACATGATAGGGTAGAGTGATTCTACTAAGTGCTGATCTATTTAATGCCCTATTAACATGTAAATGTCTTGAGTTTTATGCAATGTACAAAAAAGGAGCATTATTCCTACAACTAAATATCACCAGCCCTTCTCAGTACGATAACACGAATTCGGCCAAATGTACAATAATAATTATAATGCATTATTCGTTGAAATATCACTGTTAGCATACATTCCCACACTCCGTTGCCATGGCGACAGCCATGTTTACATTGAGCCAAGTGCCCTAAATGCACCGTTAACGTGCATAAAGTTGCTCAGACGTCATATTCATCGTCCGATTTGTGCCAAACCAAGTAGATTCACTTTGAAGCCTCAACGCGTAGCCAGCTAGCCAGCCGAAAAATAATTAAGCCGCCGTCTGATTTTACTGATCCGCCGAAAAACAGTTGGCTCAGTCGCCGGAGAAGATCCATCGGTTAGCCGCATTTCTTTTGAGAAATTTGGCAGAAATAATGTCTTTGACAAAGTAAACTGCCAATAGAGGGAAGTAGGGGTGAGGGGTGAAACACGTATTGTTGTAGCTCATGTTTACCATACCGAATCCCCCGCTATCAGAACAGGATTGTGTAAAACTAAGGGTGTTGGGATTGCGGGGGTGACTCACTGAATCTATATCCTGCTCTCTTTTTTTCAAGCACCAAGGATGTGAGCGCAACTTCAGAGAGGGTGGAAATGTAACATAATATTATATGATTTAAATCTGAAGGCTCTGAAAAATATACATATATATATACACATGCAGTTTCTACTGATAATTCTACTGAGATGTCATCCTGGTTTAGTTAACTTACCATACATTTTTAGATGTTAATGATTACTAATTTTAACTCTTTGGATCCTACTGCTTGTAGTGCAGTTAAATCAGGTTTAATTTCAATCGCTGCACATTTGGAGACTACAATTCTTACATTTCCTATTCACCGCTGGAGGCACTAATATTATACTTTTAATATCATGCATCCTTTGACAAGGCAGTTCTTCCACGCCTGTTCACACTGGGCGCCCAGAACTCCACAGTCAGCAATCAACATCATACTAATTCCATCCGACGGCACTCAAACATAAAAGCTAAAGAGTCCCAAGTTTAATGAGCGACATGTCAGTGATATAGCTCTATTTGCGTTGCGTCACAATTGCAATCATGTTTTTTTTTTTTTTTTGCTTATTTGCACATAAATATCTATTCGTTCAGGACAGAGATGAATTTGTGGTTCATGAGAACAATGTACATGTAAAACAAATAAAATTAAATAATAATTTGGAAATGAAAGATGAAATAAAATGACTAACAGTACGAGCATTTCATTAAAATTACAAAATAGAAATAACTTTTTGGATTATGAATTATGTTTTGATTTGTAATTAGATTATTTTACTTCATCTCCAACCTGATCTATTTTACTTTTTTACTTTGTATATGTATGCATGGAATCTCAATATATATATGAGGCTTTATCTCTTTATGTTTGTCTAAGTGAAATTTTATTTCAAATTTCCTGTGCTTCTCATGGCTGATAATTGGGATTACAATGGGCAAATGGAATTACATGTTGCTTTCTGAACTGCTGTCTATAGCTTCAGCGTAATACACTGACACAATAGCCGGGAAGAGGCAGATCAGCATGATAATGGTTTCGTGATAGATTTTGTGATTCACATCAATTCCCCTTCACCGAATATTTACCAATCAACCCCCACCCCCTCCTTCAAGATTAAAATACTGAATGTACTGATTCATTGAATCAATACAAAGATTTATTTCATACTGATACATATAGTTACACATCAGCTGAGGTGGGCATTCGTGTAATTTATATTTAACATTTGACCTCAATTGACATCAGCATTGTCAAGAATGCACTCTTTATATTGTCTTTTCCGCTTCGCTTGACATTTAGTGCATCAGATGTTGCAGTGATTACTTTAATATTACTTACAATGATGCATCGCATAAGCAGCCAATTACAAGTAATCACAAAAGCAACGCAAAACATTATGCTTGGTTACTATTTGAGCTCCTGTCATGCAATTATATTGAGCACCACTGCATTACGTAATTGTTTCTTCAGAGTGTACGGTTCACTCCGGGTCACATACATAAAGATAATACAGCTGTTCAGTTTTCTGTAAATCTGCTATATCTGTATTCAATCTGTGCTGGGTGATATTTAAACACCCCTATTTAAAGGCTGTGCGCGCTGCATATGATCTCCGTTTAGGTGTTCAAAGGCTGAGGTACAAATCTAGGTCTCAAATCTCTTGATTAAAGTCCGTGGGGCTGAATTGTTGCTCTCTGCTTTCTGGACAAAGGTCGCGTTCTGATAATGTGATTTTGTATGTTTGCAGTTGAGGTCGCTGCATGTTGTGTGTCTTAGCTGTTGGGCGGATTTTGTGGTGAGTTTTTATGCATTTCTGTTGTTATTCATTGGCATAAAATGTAACGTAGATTGCAGTGCAATTGAGTGCTTTTTTCACCATGGTCGGATTTAAGACCCAATTTGTGTAGGATATGCAACAGGCTCCACAGATCATCCACCACCTGTTCTTTATTGTTGCTGATTAGAAATTATATATCCTTCTCTCGGCATTTTAAAGCGAAGAGCAATGAGAGATGGGGAGGAGAATCAGGCCACTGTTGTGATATTGCTAACTAATATTATATAATGACATAGGAGAGCTTTCATTCTATTTCTACAATTAGCTCAGTCATTCATGGTTCAGTTAACTTTGCAGACGATGGCGTTGAAAGGCGTGCGTGTCGTGGAGCTAGCGGGACTAGCCCCCGCCCCCTTCTGTGGAATGGTGCTCTCTGATTTTGGTGCCAATGTGGTGCGAGTGGACCGGGTGAGTTTGAGCATGGTTTGCTCTCATAATTGACCACGTGAGTGACCACAGGCCAGAGCCGGTAACGCGCTCGACCGTTTAGCGAGAGGGAAACAGTCGATCGCAGTGGATCTCAAGCAAAAAGAAGGCATCAACGTTGTCCGCAAATTGTGCTGCTCGGCCGATGTGCTCATTGAACCCTTCAGAAAAGGTCCATCAGTGTTATAACTCTCTTTGGTCTTTATCATTTGTTTGACCTTTACAGGGGTCATGGAGAGGCTTGGACTCGGTCCTGATCAGCTGATGAGTGAAAACCCTCGCCTGATCTACGCCAGAATGACCGGCTACGGACAGAAGGGCGATTTATCCAATCGCGCAGGACACGACATCAACTACTTAGCCATCTCTGGTTGGTCTCAGTTTTGTCGTTTTATCTTCCCATACGTCACTCGTATTCCCAGGAATGCTTTCCCGTCTCGGTCGTCAAGGAGAAAAGCCGTACGCTCCGATTAACCTGCTGGCGGACTTTGCAGGAGGGGGACTGATGTGTGCTATGGGCATCCTCATGGCGCTAATGGAGAGGCATCAGTCGGGCAAAGGACAAATTGTTGATGCCAGCATGGTGGAAGGCGCAGCTTATGTGTGTCAGTGACCTGATTAACTTTTAATTTATTCATCTCTATATTATTGTCAGCAAATAGTTTTAATTTCTGATACAATATTCTTATATATGAATATGGTTCTAATTATTGGTTTTACCAATCTCTTTGCAATATTATTTTGTTGAGGACAATATAAGGATGCTTAGAGTTCAATTCAGATTCCTCTTTCATGAGAGGAGAGTTTTGCTTTTTGAATAAGTACATGCCACAGATGTTGCATTTATAACGTTGCAATTTATGAATTCCAACTGAAGGTGTAAAACCATGAATACATTATTATATTTTGAGCTCTGATTTCTTTGTTTCTGAACCAAACATAATTATGAAAAGAATCTTATAAGAATCCGGAAGCAATACTAACATGACTTGCGCCTTCAGCTTCCTTCGTGTGGCAGTCACGTGATCAGCCGATCTGGACAGACGAGAAAGGCGGAGGGTGGCTGGATGGTGGCGCCCCCTGGTACGACACCTATGAAACAGCAGACGGCAAATACATGGCAGTGGGAGCGATTGAAGCTGCGTTCTATAAAAAATTCATTGAAGGTATTTCTCTCCCATAGGGCTCGCTGCTGCATGCACCAAGGCTTTCTTCCTTCACTTTCGTGGTTTCTTTTTTTTTTCTGCCTTTTAAATATTTCTTTAGGTGGCTTCCAAATCTGCTTATAGGAAACCTGCTTGCGTTTCATGCGGTGTGGCCATCAATCATTCCAACCCCAGTATAGCTACTTTTTCATAACACAATTCATCTGACCACCTGTGTGAACTTTATTTCCTTCCGTTCGAGATTTCTTCCCACTCCCTATTATACACTGTAAATGCACTCTTTTTCAACCCATTTTCTTCTCTCTGATGCACAGCGAGTTTTGTTTGGCAGTCAGTTGATCTGCCGATGTGGGGGGCTGGGCGGGGTGAAGGGTGGTTGGATGGTGCTGCCCCCTGGTATGACACGTACGAAACATCAGATGGCAAATTCATGGCCGTCGGAGCAATTGAGCCGCAGTTTTATACTCAGCTCATCAAAGGTCTGAGATATGCCACAAAATGCGTAGAAATCGTTTACTTAACACTGTGATGTCAACCTGTGTAAATGGTGTACTGATTGCTTGTGACAAAAATAATCTCATACACTGTTCAAGTTTGTTCATTTACTCAGTTTGATTCAGATGATTAAGTGTTATAATTGATTAATTAGTTTTATAATCTCACTCTACTGAGTCTACTCAATTAATGAATCATTTACAACATATATTATTTTATAATGTAAACATATATTTACTTAATTATAATACTCTAACCATATATTCTCACATCATAATTATATCGCATATATAAAAATCACAGTACAAAATTCAATATCAAAATATAATTCTCTCAACCACCAATATGATAACATGTTCCTCTTCATTCAGGACTTGGTTTGGAGCCGCACGAAGCCTGGCAGTTCAACAACGACTGGCCTCAACTCCGAGAGAAATTTGCCAAGAAATTTGCGTCGAAAACGCAAGCGGAATGGTGCGCCATCTTTGACGAAGTGGACGCGTGCGTGACGCCAGTTCTGTCCATGGAGGAAGCCGCTTCGTATCCACATAACAAACAACTCGGCACGTTCCGCAAGAAAGCCCAGACGGGCCTCACGGTGCCACGCCCTGCCCCCGCCCTCAGCAGAACCCCAGGAGCAACGCAAGAACTCAACAACCCCGAAGCAGGACAGCACACGTACGAAATCCTCAGTGCTCTGGGTTACAAGTCAGACGAGATGAAGCGCCTGGTTGAAGCGGGGGCGGTAGAGCAAGCTGAGACCGCCTCGAAATTGTGATATTTTTATTGTTGACTTTTTGGGGAATTCACGTTGAATAAAATATATTTTGCACTTTATTTATTTATTTATTTATGTGATGATTTCTCCGTGAGGATGTCACTGATTGGCCGACCCAGCCTGAGAACGGTTTCTCTCAGTTTTTTGTCCTTGGCCCAGTCAACGCCACTGCCGAGAATCAGCCCTTGAAACATGTGGCGACAAACCTGCAGTTGTGCTAGGGACGAATCGTACTTCTCTTGCGCTCTGAAATATTTGGCAGTTACTAAGAAATCTGCACGTAATTAATTAGATTACCGAGCGAGGGCTGGGCTGTCTTTATTCTGTGTGGTTTCCACTTCCTGTTGATCCTTCTCCCTTCTTAACTCAGCCATCAGCTGACGATTGCTTTGAACCAAATCTATAAAACATCAGATCAGGATGAAATTTTCACAGCCAGCTTACTGCTCACTCAAATTATCCCTCTGCAACTGATCAAGTTCCGTCTTCAAGGAATCTAAATTCTGCGAATGAGAGTCGTCATTTGAGGGTTAATGTGTGTGGATACTCACTTGATGAATTTTGAGGACGGCTGAAGAGAGAGTTGATTGCTGATCCACCAGCGACAAGTACTCCCTGGCACCAGCACGATTTAACACTGAGTGAGATAGCTCTAAATACTCACGCTTTATTTTGGCTTGGAGTTAGGTCCCCAGATTCCTCGGGTGGCCCAGGAAACAGAATCTTCGTCAGAGCCATGCTGGTCATTAAGCTGATGAATGGTATCGGATATTAAATACATTCATGCTTGATCATTTCAGCGCATACCGGTGTTTTATAAGATCACTGAGCTTGGCGTTGGAATTTGTCCGTTGTAATTGTTGTTGTAATGATGAAATTCTGTTGAATTAATTAAAAAATAAATAAACAAAATCGTTTTCGGTGAAGACAGACCTGTCAAGCTGAGCCTGAGCGTTGTCAGAAGGTGCGACATCTTTCTTAGCTGATGAAGAGAAATTGTGTTATGACGCAATTATTGTTCAGTGGTACAAGTAGCCCACCAGCCAAAACAGTGGCTTGAAGCTCAAAGAGCTGCATCTCTAAGAGTCGTTTTTTATTCTGGAGGAGATCAACGATGGATGAATCTTCAGCTGAATCTCTCGCCTCTTCTGCAGACATAATCTGTGGAAGACAAATCAGCTTTGAATACCAGAATCACTCTTCAGGAATTCTTTATTCTTTGATAAAATATCACACTAACCGCCCGAACACATTAAATCTCATCTCTGCACTCTGGCAAATGACAACCCTTCCGGTGTTAACGCATTCACTGCCACAGCGGTTTCAGGCTGATACCCGATCACTGCCACAAATTTTACTCAAAAAGCCTCGACTTCACCGCTCTGTAATTTCTATATCCAAGCACGCGTTGCGAAATATTTTACATATTAGGATAGCCCGTTCTCTTGTGAATCCAACGATGCAGAAATCCACATCATACATGCAATTAGATGTACTGAAATATCTGAACAACACATGGTTTCATGAAAACCACACCATCGCAAGCAAAAAAGCTGAGAAAATTGTATTTTTCTTTCAGTTACCAGTAGTACCAGCATATAATACTAGGGCTGGGTGAATATCCGTATCCGTGATCTGTCAGATATTGGGTGTGTTCAGTACTATCCGTTATCCGTGTTTCAGCACAGATAGTTAAAACACGGATAGTGTAAGATTGAAGTGTCCGTTTCGAGCGCTCAGTGAGCGTAGCACACAGCCATTTCACACACAAACGCTGCTCATTTAAGCTGAGCGATGTCAATTACAATTATAACTAGATGATGACACCCCCACAATGTCAACAATGCGCTAATTCTGATTTGTTTTAAATAAACAAAATTCAATGCCCTCGAATCTATTCAGTCATCATGCAAAAGTGGAGTAACCATGCATATGCATGCTGGTACACCTAGTACTTTCAAATCATCCACTGGAGCAGCACAAACAGTCACAGTGTAACAGAGATCCTTCGTTGGGGTATAGGACGGGCTATGCCCCAGTATATGTTAACTGCTGGCTACACCCCTGTATGGTCCCAGCAGGTGAATGTACCTATTAGTAATTCCACAAGTATAACTGATCTGTTATGGGAGTGCATTTATCTAAACGGATATTTCAGGCACACATGCGAGTTGTGGACTCTATGTAAATGTATGAAGTCAAGACAAATCATAACGCACTTTAACTTTGGACTCTGGCACAGTCGATTATCGCTATAACTCTGATAAAAAGGGAAACCAGCCACAGAAATCATGGCCCGCCAAAGAAATTTCCTTATAGAATTAAATAATGAAGGCATCATGCCATTCGTACAATTTGATTTTTGGAGGAAAACGAAGTTTTCAATTTTATTCAATTTCTCTGCATTCGCTCACTTCCGCGAAAATGCGAACGAATAGAATCGCCCATGCTTCGTGAAAGAAGAACTTTGCCCTGTTGATTTTCATCATTGTGGCGTTTATGTGAGTAACTCTGTATATTCATGTTGTCCATCTAAATATTCAGTTAATCTTTGATATGTTCACTTTATTGTTTCATGATGTTTCTCGATTTTATTGGCGGATAACTGATAACTCCAAGCTCCCCAAGGGTAGCACAGATTCTCGGGCGAGGTCTGTATACCCATTGGGCTCGCTGTAGTATGTCAGCTAGATAACTCCATGCTCCACCAGCTGAATAGTGAATTCAGAATTGAATACCTCCGCCCTTGGCCCTTGCATTATTGCGGTCTGAATCACAGGGAGTCTTGCCAGTGGAGTCTGGTTACATGAAATGCCTATGCAGCCTTCTACTTCTACTTCTAGACAGTATATAATTATACATATATAGACAGTAAGCATTCACTGCATTGAGAAGTTTGATCCATGTGGCATGTCTGCTCGTTAGCTCCCCAGGGCCCAGTGGCAGGGGTAGCGGAGCAGTTCATTCTACAGTACACTCCTATTATAGTGTATTATAGACCACGCTACGGCTTGGGGAGCTATCTGCTCGCTTACTGGTAAGACCCCCTGTGGTTTCAACCGGCTCGATAACTGGTCCCTTTGTACAGGTGGTCGCTGACAACAGGGTCATTCACATCATAATCATCATCATGCATGTTCGAGTCCGTATATCCCAAAAAACTAGGCCTGGGCGAATATTTATTTTCAGCTTTTAATCCATTTCATGTCTTCAAAACCTGTAAAAACAATCTCAATAGTCAGAGATAACTCTCGACGGCGTGTTAACACTTCAAAGACAAAGACCATGTCAATTACCACAAACTAAAATCTTACCCTCCCCCATCCCGCTAAACGACACAGTAAACAATGCGGCGGCTCAATCAAAGGCTTACAGGCGACCCGCAGCATTGAGACTGCATGTGTTGCATCCCCTCCTCCTTCGCTTAAGTTGCCAGCTCGCATACACAGCAAGCAGAGCGCGCGATATAGGCATTGTATCATTGTATGTACACAAGTTTACAAAGGAAACGCAGTATACCACGCTGAAGGAGTTTGTTTATAAGAGAGATCTTTATTACATTACACACATGCATACAAAGAGAAATGAACCACAGAACATTAAGGATAATTACATTAATATTTAGTACACAAAGTTCACCTTTTTCAAGTTGACATTGAGGAATGTGATCTTTTGTTGCTCACAACGCCTCCAGATGCCGAGAACGTCCTCTCAGAATCGACGCTTGTCAGGGGAGCGCAGAGAACCGATCTTGCAGCCGTTGACAGGAGAGGGAAGCGCTTGGCATTTATGCGCCAATATTACACATGGTTGACGGTGCAGGCAGCGTGTTTCTCCGGGAGGTAGCGTTGGAACTCTGCCTCTACAGCCTTGCTCGTTGTTAGCTCTAACTTGTAGGCTCGGTCCAGCCTCCTTTTAAGTCCTGCCACATACTTGTTGTAGCTCTGCCCTGAACTGTTTTTCTCCACTCCCAGAACCACATCCACAGGAAGCCTAGGTTGCCTGCCAAACATCAAAAAGAAAGGGAAAAATCCAGTCGTGTCATTGGTCGTACAGTTGTAGGCATGCACCAATGCCGCCACGTACTTTTTCCAGTCTGCCTTTTTTTCCTGCTCTAGGGTTTTTTCTAGTGCCGCTTGTATTCCGTGGGCGATGAATTTCTCCACTTCATCGCGTGAAATGCCATGTCTTCTACGGTGTGCGCTCAGCCATGGCGGCGGCACTGGAACGCATGCAGGTCTGACTGGCTGCTTTGCTGCCATTATTTTGAATATTTTGGTTGAGTAAATATAAGACCGATTTTCTTGTCTGTTGTGCTCGATCCCTGGTGCGCTGAGCTATCCACTGGTTATTTTCTCATCAAAACGGCTTAGTCCGAAAATAGCTGTGATGCTGCTTTGTGGCTTGAAGCAGGAATTTTGTCTGTGACTGCCCACTTCAAGGCCAAAAACTCCAACTTGGGTACTGCATAGTTCTTTTGGTTTGTGCTCAAAGACCGATTTGTTCTGCACAGAATGGCATTTGTTAGAATTCAATCAATTCATACGGTTCATTCGTTAGTGAATGAGGGATCTAAGTGCTTATTAACTGGGCATAGTGTGGGCATTAACTGGGCATAGGTGTCTGGAACAGTATCACTGACCACTTTATTTGGACCTAGATTTTATACCAATGCTTGCAAGGTTAAAGTATCAAACCCATGGTCACTGTGAATAAGTAAAGTGAGACAATTATATCATATAAGTTTTTTCAAGTATTAAAACATGAAAACATTATAGGATGACTGATCTTGTACTTTGAAGCCATCAATGAGGATTTGACTGGCGCCCGTATCACCCGAATGGGTTGGGTGGAGCCGTAAAACCCCATCGCTCACTCAATGAGGATTTGTAGAAAATCAAAACTTAGCTCACTTGGCTGAGACCATGCACCTGATAGATTGACCCATAAATATAAAATAAAAGTATGAAAAATATAATTAAAGAAGAACGAAGTACACTTGGAATATAATATTTTTTGTAATATATTCTAAGTTCTAACCCGGTACATACAGACACACGAGAGTAATTTGGGATAGGAAAAAATTAATAAAATAAAATAAAATAAATTTTAATATGAAATATAAATTAAAATTAGTAAGAAAAGGTTTTGAATATGAAATAGTTATCTAATTATAAACAAAATTCATTATTAATACCAAAAAAAATAATTAATGGGTTTAAAGTATCTCAATTTTAACGCCTTGCCTTGGATGATCACTGTGAAAGGGAGGGGCTTGAACTTGCCGTTTCTATGACCTCCTCCCCTTCTTGACGCAGGAGATCGTGGGGAGCTTCCACCAAAATGTAATGTACATCATTCCTTGTTTTTTGTCTTTGGACTTTTATCACAATTTTCTTGGGCGGCACATCTCTCTAAAGTGACAAAAAGAAAATGAAAAAAAAATTATAAATCATATATATATATATATGTTTATTCGTTCATCCATTGAACATCAATGTGATTTTAGTGAAAATAATAATAATAATAATTCAGTGAGAAAAAAAAAAAAAAAAAAAA
>KB312277.1:7158-26561 GCA_000328365.1 Capitella teleta | reverse complement strand
CTCGTGATCGTTGCCGATTTCGAACAGAGCAGTTGGATGACAAACACTTTCCACAATATGATGACGGGATTTCTGAGTGACGTCACACAGCTTAGAGAACGAGCGGCTAACAGTAGAGCAACTGCCGTTCTGAACCAACTGAAAGCAGCACCGCACAACACGGTTATTGCTTCTTTCCAAAGACCGAAGGAACCTGACGTTGCGGCACAGTAGCTGAATTTCAACATCAACATCATTGCAGACTGGAGCGAGAAAACATGAGTGAGAGCGCGGATGCAGATGCAGTATGCATCCGCATCTATTAGTAGATCTCAAGTAATGGACTAGATTTTTATACTTTGCTGTTAGAATAATATTTGCTGTAGGCGATGGTAAAAAACAACAAGAAACTAGATGAAGTTATAAATACCAGAAGCCTGGTGTCCTTTGTTGCCACAAGGTAGAGTTTACCCTTGTAGTCCTCCAGGTACATGTTTGTGATGACACGGTGGCCACCAACCTTGTGTTCTGGAATACAATCATTCCACACCTTCATCTTGGCAGACCCTGTTTCTTCAGAAGCGTGCACCATCGTTAGACTTTTCCCGGGACCGTAGTCTCTCATGGGTTCAAGACAGTCGATGTCCATGAGGGTCTGCCCCTTCGACACGCACCCGGTGCTGCTGGTGATGGACTTGAGCCACTCGCAGTCGGCGTTGTTGCACTTGAAGACGGATATCACGCTTTCGATGCACACATCGGAGAGGAGCTGGTAGGCTTTGATGAAGCCGCCGGTCACCGCGTTGCGGAGAGGATAGCGGGCGATCTGCTTCTGATTGCGCATCATGGCGAGCGCGTCCTTCCACAGGTACCGGGCGTTGGGGACGTTCTCGACACCCGAATCAACAGGGACGAGGCCGGACTGCCGCAGCTCCTATTTGCGGGGACCCATGCTCCCCTTGCTGTGCCGGACAGGGACGACGAGGTGTTCGTTCGGATTGACTTACATGGTGAAAACCTCCCGATCGGTGTCTCGGCTTTTTTAAGATGAAAAAAATGATTAAATGAACAATTGTCACCATGACATTCCACCATTTCGTCAACTTTCATTTCCATGCAGAAGCATACGGTTGAATAGGTCAGACTGAGAGTTTATCACATCAGATGGAATAGAAGCACTCCGACTCATGGAGAAGCACTTGGCGATAAGCTCTGGCAGAATGCATGTTTAAAAAAAAGCCTCAGCGGAAGACAAATGCTGTTGGAAAAAAACATCATCATAGTGAATGCGTTCAATGTACACTTCTGTATTGCTGAGCCACACAACAAAATCACAAAAGCCTCTCTGGGTGCAGGCCATTTGCACTTGTACTTGGAAGAAGTAAGAATGTGTCCTCTTCAGGCGCAGGATGGAATTCGCGTCCTTCTCCAGGCAAAAGTTCTTTCGGTTCTCGGCACCACCAGACAGACTCTCCACACAATGAGGACACTTGACCTCCACACATCCCGGTCCACATACAGGGCACTCAATGAGTGAGTCGGGAGATGCTCCGATGAATGGATGGTTTGGGTGAATGTAGAAGCCACAGTCTTGAATTTGATGATTAGCATGGAGAAGCTCACTTTGTGCCAGATAAGTCTGAAGAGCAGTCTTTTCATGATTGCAGCCCCATCTGGGAATGCATCAAATTTTAAAAAAAACATTTCAATATTGACTTGACTCTACCTTGTAGCAGCAGTGCTGAATTTGTAAGCATCAGGATAGCAGACGCGTTTGATGGTTGATACGGCAGGATTTGCAGGATCTGTCGTTACTGCACTCCTAAAAACAGAGGCAGTAATTCTTCCGCTCCTATATGCGAACCAAGATTTGGAGTTGCTTTGCGTCTTTGTCATGCACTCCAGGCACGCAATCTGCAACAATATCTCAACTTGGTAACAAAATTCATTTTTTCAAAGTCTTTACCTGTTCTTGTGTAAAGGTGAGTGACTTGAAAACCTCATCCGCCTTCACCAAGAGCTCACCAAAAGAGAGGTTGACGCACTGGGCGTGCAGCTCATCACCCAGTTGACTCAGCGGTGGTGGTAATTTGAGCTGAACAGATGTTGGTTCGATGGCATCACAGTATTCTGGCAAAAGTGACAGAACCACGGGTTTTTCAGGGCACTTAGCCAGCCTGACGAAGAACCCAGCCGCTTCTTGATTCCTGTGCTCCACCCTTTTCACCTTGACGTGGACAGGTGTGGAAGACGATGCACGGCTTGGACGAGCAGGGGTGGTTTTGTTCGGCTGAGGAGTGCTGGGTGGAGAGCCAATAGGTGAATCTGGCACAAATGGAGGAGCTGAAGCAGAGCGAGGAGGCCGAGTTGGTGTGCATGGTGGTGTGCTCAATGCCTCTGATGAAGTTGGTGTCACAGAAGGGGACGGACGTGGCACATTCTTTGGCCGAGCAAAGTTGATGTTGACACCTTCAGCATATTCTACAGCTTTGGTGCTCTGATTCCAGCTACATAGCTGTGACGTGCAGGCTCTCTGTTGAAAGAAAAAAAAACGAAACAATGAAATTCATAAGAAAATTACTCAGTATTATTGACAGACCTGAATCAACTCGGATGCTTTTGAAATAAAGAATAATGTTGCAGCGACGTGTGAACATGCTTCGCAAGTACCCGCCGTACAGTCACAATGTCCAGTAAGAACGGTTGCATCCTCCTTAACAGCCACCCATAGTGACAGGGGTTTCTCTCGCATTCGCATCGAATGACCACACTGCAATAGAGAGCGGACTGTTACAAAAGAAATTGTTTTATATCATAAAATTGTCTCACCCTGGCTCTGATTATAAAGATGGATTTTCCACCACCACCACCACATTTCTTCCACACTTTGACATCGCCCACTTTTCCAGCAAGAAAAAACTTGTATGCATCAAGGCTTTGGTAAGCCTTCATGCTCTCGCCCGTGTAGGATGAAGGGAATTGGATAAGGTAAATGTAGATATCGGCAAATGTCACTTCTGGTAATTCCTGGAACAGCGCAACAGGCTTCATAGCACCGAGGGGGAGGAGGTAAGGGTCGACCACGCCGAGTTGCTTGCACTTCTTGGCGTATCTCCGCTTGTCTTCTGGGCTTAGGCCCTCGTACAGAGGGAAAAAAAGCGTTCGGGGAGGGTCAGGCATAGTCAAAGATTATTATAAAATACAAATATAACACAATGTCGGCGATTTTCGAGTAAAAAGCACAAATTTCTGCTCTCAATCGCTCAGTCCGCTTTTAGCCAACCAAGATGGTCGAACAAAAAAACGTCACGTGATGCCGTGACGTCACTCTCAATAGGCCTATGTCATTTGGCGTTGCATCTCCTATTCTTAAAAGGAACAACAATTCTGAGAATTCAAAATCATCTCTTTGTCTCATGCTCTGAGTCAATTCGTGCAAAATAAACTCATCCTCCCACAGGGTACCTAAGTTGGGCGATCGAATCAGACGTAGGTTGGAAAATGTAGGGTTCAAGTACGGGTGACAACCGATACAAGTCTCCCACGGCTAAGATTGCCACATTGCCAAACAGACAGTCATTCCCGGTGCCTTTGATTTCACACAGTATGTATTGCAAACAACATGTTTGCCTCCCAGTCCAAACCTGGTGGAGGGATGACCTTTGATGTACCATCCAGCAGCTTTGCAAGGCTCGGAAATAGCGTGAACGACTGCTCGGTGCTTCAAACCTTGCTACCATGTCACTCCTATTTTTGGCTCTTTCTCTGCAGATCATGGCTGTGTTAGCTCGTAAATCGTCTGGATCTAACTGAGTTTTCGACGACAATGCCTTCGTTCTCTTCTTGTTCACGTTGGTGCTCATTCTCGGGTACCACTTTGACCCATGCATGTCCTGGAGGTCCGCTCATTGCATTCTCCACGAAGGCGTCATCAATCAGCTCCAAATCATGCGTGTACTTCTGCTCTTCATAACGCACCTCATTTTTGACTTGTTCGTAATGACTTAGTGATTTTCGTGACCACTCAATAGATCGACTCCTTCATTACGCCACGGATGATACAACCTGACTCGAAAGAAATCATCTCTATCTTGTTCATTATGCAATCTCCTGAATCCTGTTTTTCAGTGTGATCTTTTGATGAGAGACTGCATTGAGCTCCTCATCATTTTCATTCGACTTTTATTGACATAAGAAATAGTACCGTTGTACATGAAAAAGGATTGCACACTGAGCAAATAAAAGGACGTATGAATACTGTTTACCATAAAAGGGGCAAACACATCTTATAGATAAGGCCACATATAAACATAACGTTATATTCAACTTTGTTCAATTGTACATGCATTAATATTGCCTGGGGATTTAATTTGGCAAATTAAATGAATGTCAAAAAGCAGTCAGTCAGAGAATGAATTTTGTAGTTGCTCAATTGGTTGACTACCGTTATGACTGTCAAACTGCATGTGTTTCTCTTTGCATGGTCTAAATTGAAGCATATGGAAGTAAAAATAAATCAGATAACTTTTATCAATTTCCAGAAGATGACAATTTGAATGCCGCAAAATAAGCCTGCCTTTGGAAAATGCCAAATATAACATTCTGCCAATATAAGGGCAAGTACAGTGTTTACTTGAATATACACATTTAATCTAAAGTAAAGGAAGAAATGGTCCAGTAAAGGAATGGCAGCAGCTGTGGAGTGCTCCTAGGGCTTCTCTCGTTTAAGTCGCTGCATATTTGCAAGCTTGTTTCTGATTGTGTAGTACGGGATGTTCTTCCAACAAACACGTGCAATGAAAGCCAAGACTGTTGCCTTTCCTGAAACAAGATATTGCAAAGTCAATAACACTTACAGAAAACATTGTCAGAGAAAAAAAAAAACTTATGGGGAAGCACTCCAAGCATGTGACAGATTAATGGTGGCCACAACCAATGTACAAAATGAATAAAAAGATAGGGAAGCACCTGGAAGTCTATTCCCAGAAGGGAGGCTGATGAAGCTCCCATATTCCTTCATCAGGATGTCTGTCGCCCCCACACTCTATTTATATCTGTTACCTGAAACACAAGAGAAAGGATATCAGCCAAGATTTGAAATTTCACCATCAATGAAAACTGTCTCGATTCATAAAAGCAAGGATGTCAATTAATTCTATGAATGATTCCCACTTTAATTTGGGAGGCACACGGGTGGCTTCCTCAACGAGTTTCACTAGTTATTATTGGTTGTCAATCAGCCTAGTATTAACGAATGAGACAACTGCCGGTATCCTCTACTTGAAAGATATCTGCCAAAATCAGTAAGCGATCAAGCAATACCCCTTTTGAATTATCTACTAGTAGTTCACAGCTTTCAGCTCAACATACGCAAAAATATGCAATCATGACTTACATTTAGCGTTCATTGGTTGCTGTGGTTGATCTTGCTCCATCTGCTCATCGGAAGGGTGAGCATCAGTCAGTTGAGCCACCTAAAATTCCCTCTGAACCCGGCAATAACGACAAAAATAAATGCCGGTGCTAACGTTTTCATCAAAGCCGCCAATACCATGTGAACCCAGATTGTCCCCAGAGAAAGCACACACAGTCCCTTTGAGAAGCCTTCCATCATCCAATGGAGCACCAACTCTTTCAATCTCCTGAAGATCAGCAGTTAACTTTCCAAAGATGGCTTGCTGCTCAAAATGTGTAAAATCTTTCTCTCGACAAAGAAGAACTAATTGCATGTGATCAATATTTGATCTCAAGTATGTTGTTAGATTGGCCAATGTCATCATGTAAACAGCAAGAATTTTGATTACATGCACATTTTACAACATTATTACTTTAAAAATTTCAACCAATACATTATATAATTAGAATTATCAATTATTAATTAATTATTTATAGTAAATTAAATGAAAGATATTCAACCTATTATAGTTTATGGTTCATCTATCATTTGTTCTATCAAGCGTTATAGGAAGTTGGGAATCGGGGCTTAGTATTAATACTATTATTAAAGGAAACTTGAAGGGTTTTGCTAAAATCGGAAACTCAACGGCAACAGGGAGGAGGGAGAGGGAGGGAGGTGGTCCAAATGTACAAAATGTCTCAAACTCACAATATAAGTTGAAGTTTGCAGCAATCAGTAATGGCAGTACAAACTATGCACTACACGGTATATATATTAAACGCTTTCGAGATCAGAAAGTATAGATATTATTCAAATCGTGCAACTTTGTACAACACGCTGCCACACTGTGAATCTCCGACTTCTAAAATGGCAGACTAGGAAGCATGAGTTTTGCTTATGTCAAAGTAGAAGTGATGAAAATATATTTTTTACAAGAAAATTTACCATCTAATACATGTAAATACATTATGTAACAATGTAAAAAAATACTCACCAAATATTTTGTTTTGTGTATTTCCCTCCTAACCATTCACCAACGAGAACTTCAATGTTGAAAACAAGTCTTGTTGAAGTTCAACAGTGAACACTGAATACAAGGGAGAGTCCCTTACAACAAGCTAATAACAAACCCGCTTTGCAGTGTTGTTGAGCAGTGGGAAGGGGCCTATATAACTTCAACGTGGCGTGTACATATCCTTTAAAATGCTATGAAATGGTTACCAACTTACAAAGCTTAACAAAAGATAGATTCAAAATTCCACATTCCATATAAAACTGCGTTGCGGCACCTTATGGTAAAATGACGTTTTTTATAGCAGCTTACCGTATTACAGATTACAGTAAGGTACTGCATATTTTCTGGTCATTTTTTACTGTGTACCCCATGCCCAGCACCGTTGCAGATGTTAGGTCCTCATTTTTGTTTTCCTCCCCAGATCACGATGCCTGCCCTCTGGCGGTTAGCAGCCACGTCCATTGGGGTCACTGGCCTCTGCGCTTACAGCATCCACACAAAGAAAATTTCTGCAAAGACCAAACCACTTGTTGCACGGGATCAGAAAATTGCCAACGCTGTCTACACTGCCCGTCAAATCGTCACAAGTGTTCAGGTTCATAAGTTTGCTCCTTTTAGATAAATTTGATCGCACTTTGTTAAGATTTTGAGCTATGTCTTGGATTCAATACGAACTGAGTTGGATGTTTTTCTCTTCTTCAGAATGCTTCCACTTCGCCAGGGATTTCTGTGTGTGTCTCAGTTGATGGGGAGAGGGTATGGGAAGAAGGCAGGTGCTGCCGTGTGCTGCGTAATATTTTGATTTTTTTTTTTTTTTTTTTTTGCTCAGGATTTGGCTATGCTGACCTTGAGAATAACGTTCCTTGCTCTGCTAATTCGGTGATGAAAATTGCTAGCATTAGCAAGCCAATCACCATGGCGATGGTTGCTAAGCAATGGGAAGCTAAGAAACTGGATTTAGATGCGGATGTTGCTTCATTTGTTGAAGGATGGCCAACTAAGACATGGGATGGAGAAAAGGTTTGCTCTGGGCTGTACTCGGAATTAAATCAAATTAGATAAAAAGGATTTAGGATTTATAAATACCATTAAGTGATTTAATACTTCTAAAAGTCTAAAAGTGGTTGCAAAATAGTACGTCATATCGGGGCTTAGATCTAAATACTGGATTACTTCAGGTGTCGGTTACTGCTCGACAATTGGCCAACCATATGTCTGGAGTTCGCAATTATTTGAAACTTGAAGGAGCCAATCAGAAACCAGGAGTCCCTGAGGTTTGTCCTGATGTACATATCTGATTTTAAGTTTTTTTTAACCTGTTTTCTTCTGTTTTAGAAAATGCAATATGAAGAGTATTTCATTACTGATCACTTCAAAGATGTGAACGCAGCCATGGGTCTCTTCAAGAACGATGCTCTTGTATCTAAACCTGGTACATCGTACATTCAATCTGAATCAACATGACGGTTCTCTTCACAGGAACGGAATTCCTTTACTCAAACCATGGTTACACAGTATTAGCCGCCTGCATAGAGTCAGCCACCAAAGAGAAATTCACAACTTACGCCAAACGCTTCTTCAAAGATCTCGACATGAAGAATACATATGCAGAAGATGACGGAACTCTGATGTACAACAGAAGCGGGTCAGTGACTATTTTGCTGGTTACGTTTTAATATATTTTGCTGGTTACATTTTAATATATTTTGCTGGTTACATTTTAATATATTTTGCTGGTTACATTTTAATATATTTTGCTGGTTACATTTTAATATATTTTGCTGGTTACGTTTAATATATTTTGCTGGTTACATTTTAATCTATTTTGCTGGTTACGTTTTAATATATTTTGCTGGTTACGTTTTAATATATTTTGCTGGTTACGTTTTAATATATTTTGCTGGTTACATTTTAATCTATTTTGCTTGTTACATTTTAATCTATTTTGCTGGTTACCTTTTGATATATTTCCAATTCAGACAGTACACCAAGACCCAATCTGGCGTCCTGATCAACGCTCCGTATGTGAACCCGTCTTTCAAGATCGCCGGAGCTGGCATGTGGTCCTCCGCCATAGATTTGACCAAATTCGGCAACGCCATCCTATCCAGTTACCAGAACGCAAATGCTTCTAAATATCGCACTTTACTTCTCCCGGGCACTGTGCGAATGCTGTGGACGCCCGCTGAGAACGTCAAATGTTATTGGAGCCAAACAGGCGGCTACGGCCTCGGCTGGCAAACTGAGCCTTATGATAAGAAGGCCGGACGAATTAAAGATTTGAACGAGAGGTTTTTCGTGGGACACACTGGTGGGACGGTTGGGGCTAGTTCTATTTTGTGGATGTTGCCATCAGATGGAGGTGGAGAAGGGAGGCCTAAAGGGGTCGTTGTGGCAATGATTTCTAATTTGAATGTGAACATGCGGGATGCTGCTACGGATATAGCAAAATTGTTTGAAGATTTGTGATCATGGGTTTCAGTGAATGAATTGTTCTTGACAGTTGTGCCATAATTTTAATGATGGTGATGAAGTTGTTGTTTTTTTAAATAAAATGTTAAATTATTGAACATAAGGTTTTATTTTATTTTTTATTTATTTTTTATTTATTTTTTTTTTTATTTTATTTTGTTGTGAATATCAATTTACTGAATGTTTGCACAGAACCAAGATAAATGAATGCGCACGACAGCAAAGTCACAAATTTTAACCCAGTTGTTTGGTCAAAAAGATCTCTGGAAGTATCCGGTCGGCACCCGAGGTGATAAGCAGAGATAAGGATCCAACATAGAGAGAGAGGGAAACATTTATTTGGCTATTGAACTTAGAAAATAAAATATATACAGAATTATATAAGTTTGGATATAATTTGCCGGGAGTCCAGGCTATGGCTCAAACGTGAGCCGCTTTTGCTCTGTAATTGCAGTTCCAACACCAAGTAATGGCAACGAGCATGTTCGCTGCGCCCGTTTTCACCCACTTAATTTGTGCCAGCGATCAGAACCAAGAACCTCGACCGTTGCAGCCTCATCTGGGTAATAATTGCATAAAGACAGAATACACAGTCACTGCCACGATTTGACCTTCACGATGACTTTGAGCTTGAATTGGGAGATGGGAAGGCCAGGAGAAAGTTCATTTGGCATGAACCCGCTCTAACGTGAAGAGGCGGTCGGCTAATCTTGGAAACGTGTCGCTCAACTCTCTTCCTGACACGTCTGGAAAGTTATGGGATTGTTTTCTGTCATTCTGTATCAATCAAATTGCATAATTATATAATAAACATATTTGAGGAAGTCGATGTACTTTCGGCAATCCAACCGTGTGTCCTTAGGTAAGGCACTCCTGAACTCCTGCTTACCTCCTCGGACCACAAAAAACCTATGTTGCTCCAGGATTCAGAGGTTAAATATGCCACCAAATATATATACATATATATGAATAAATATAATTCTATCCTTTCTGCCTTTACTCCAGGTACTTCTTCACTAGACCATCTGAATTTGATTACTATAATTTTTATTTTTTATTTTCTTTAATTTTTTGTATATATATATAAGCGATCCTACTCCTTAAGTGTACAGTAGTGCGAACAGAACTTACGAAAGTAACGATGTTGGAGCAGGCCATTTTCAAGCCGAAATTCGTAGCCATCTCTCACCAGGACCTTGGCTGAATCCTCAATGTGTATAATTAGTAGAAATGTAAGAATATTGACATATTTCGGATAACGGAAATCTGGCATTCAATATCATTCGATTAATTTCCGATACATGTAGTAGACAACAGAAAACAGAATGAAAAAATCGACATTTCTTCAATTCCATCGGTGATAACTGTTTAATTTAATTATGACATGACATCGGATGATACGGGCGCCAGAACAGAAGGCCTGGGACCGGAGTTTTCCCCCTACTCTTATCGATAAATCCCAAGGGTTTTTTATTCTGCATACCACTATAGACAGTAGTACACAGCGCCCAGCCTTGTTAGGCAGTTGGGCAGCACTGCAAGTCACCGAAGAATTACAATTAAAACGGATTATAATTCACAATCATAAGCGATCGGGTCTCGAACTTGGGACCTCGACCCCCACGGTCGGCATAGGATTACAGGCAGCCGTTCAAACCGACTGAGCTATTCGATGCCCCTAAATTTAAGTCAGTTTGCAGGAAATAGAGACAGAGCCTGCAATCTACATTCATTGTTTTGTTTATTTGATTGATAAATACACCAATTTAAAGCACTTTATTCACAGCTCATAGCGGAACTTCAAGCCCAAAGGTGCGCAGATCTTCTGGTCCTGCTCGTCGATGTACTTGCTCTCCTCCTCGTTGAAGTGGTTTTTCCAGTCTCCCACTGTTCCCTTGCGCATGTAAGGAGAAATCTTGAAGTCCAGAAGATGCTGAATCGAGTCGTAATTCGTGCTCTTCTCTTCCGCCATGTTTCCAAAAGTGGTCCACTCGACGATCTTGATGATTTCTTGGTCAGTGACCTTCTTGCCGAGGAACTCCGCCATCCTGCGAACTTCTCTGACTGGGTCTTCTGTGAGGTCCTCGTAGTTGACATACATGGTGTTTGGTCTATCCCTGATGTTCCACCAGCCAACACAGAAGTCAAAAATATCGCCGTACATGACGTGTTTGTCCTTGACGAGCTGGAAGAATTCAGAGAAGGTTCCGGTGAAGTTTCCTAGAGTTCTGTTCATGCGGTAGAAGTGGTAGATGCTGACGAGGTTGTCTTTAGGGTTGCGGAAGCCGACAATGATCTTGGTGTCCCTCTTGGCGTGCTTCTCCATCATATGGTAAGGGAGGTGAGTCTTGGCCAGAGGATAGTCGACGGGAGGAAGTGGTTTTCCGAAGACGGTCTTGAACGTTGGATCACACAGGTCCAAGAACATGTGTCGGCCACCCTGAGGAACCTCCTTGGCTTTCTTCACATTAATGTCGTTCATCAAGAGCCATGCGATTTCCACAATTCTGGCCGTTCCTGAAACGAAATAAAACTCAGTTCAAGTCAATAATAAAGAAGGCATTCTTCACCACTGACCTGACCTCGGGTACGTTGCTATTAGTACCTCGTACTCAGGTCCCTCACCGCGCTGCAAGACCTTCTGGGTCTCCTCCATGGCGAGCTGCTCTCCCATGATGAAACCTCCGACGACATACTCCTGGGGGATCGTGTGGGTAGGATGTCCTACGCTTGGTTCGGCCATGCTTGCAGAGCTTAATATTCGACGAATGACTGCACAGTGTGCAACCACATCTTATTTATATACCCCCGAGAATTGCACCGAATTACAATAGAATCGCTACTCTTTTTTTTTGTATAATATTCGTGTGCTTTTATGGATGTTTGATGGTTCAGCAGGTCTTCCTCCTTTTTCACTGAGCACAGTTTGTCGTGTCGGAGGATGCGGGCCTGACGGTTTTGAAATCACCTGTGTTGCAGCCATCAGGGCCGACTCAGTGCCCCGGTGCCTGGGACAAATTATAAAAATATGCAACACCCTAGTTTCACAAAATGTTACCGACGGTCATTCTGAATCCTCATTTGAGCTCGGAAACCGCCGGGTTTGGCATCACCCCTGGAGAAGATACGAGACTTAGACGAAATAAGGGACGAAGATGGCAGTCATGAGTATTATTCTCCATACATATGGAGATGAGCGTCTTTATTAACAAGATGGGACATCGGCTTATCTCCCTGCTGTGAAAAATACTGTGTCCCCTAGCTGCTTCATATGAAAAATAAAATAAACGTATATCCGACATGAAAATAATTCATTCTAAAATCTATAAAATACTGAAGGGATAAAACCTGGCCCAAATTTGCTAAAAGGTCATGATTTTTTTCATAATTTGAGCATTATTGGTGCGCCGAAACCGGAACCTGCGATAATCAACCCAGCCAATGAATGGCAGGATTGCCATGGCAACGGTTGGCGCGTATAGGAAGATAGGGACAAGCGATGACCACTTTTCATGAGCCATATCTATGTGTGCATGTATATTTATGCTACTAAACTAGTACACATGCATGTCATTATTGGATCCATTCTTACATGTATATTCAGTTAGGTTGTTATTTTCTTGCCATTTTAGTCATTTTGACTATAATAAACTTGAACTAAAAAGGCATAATTCATTGTATCTTTTATGTACTTTTGGAATTTATTTGATCTCACATCATCAGATGCATCAAATGAAGTGCACAATTCCTTTGATTTCTAAAGTATCTGATTCCACCCTGCCCCTCAATTTGAATAAAACATGTAAAGAATAAATTTGCTCCTCTTGTTTATTTCTGCATATGTCTCAAAATCCAAGCTCTGAAAATGAAACGTAGAAGATACCCCATCAAGCTTTATAAAAAAAGAGAAGAGGACGAACTTACCGCTCATTTAGACATTGGATTAACTGATTACTAACGCATGCACTTGAATTAATGCCTGCTAATAAGAGGCGATTTTTTTCATCTTATACGAATGACGCATGCTATAACGATTGTGCATCGAGTGCACATTGATTTAGTGAGCGGTGCATTTATTAACCAATGGTGCTATTTCCATTTTTTCATGCTCACAATAATTTAATTCGGAGTCAGTCCTTGTAATACCCCATGCGAGTATTTCGCCGGTACCAGTGCATGCAGTGGCGAGCTTATTTACAAGAGCTGATGGTGCAACTCGTGGCTTTGAATAGAAATTGGAATCGAAGATTGTCTTTGACCTAGATGCTAAAATGTTTTCTGTAGACTACAAGCCCAAATACAGTGGCAAAATGAGATCAACAGATAAAGCACCCGCACTGATCTGAATATTTGCATGCTGTGTTGTACATTCATCATGAATGAATACTCAGAAAACCTTTGTCAATTCGTCGCCAATTGAACATTCATGTGACAAATTGAAGTCATAAATTCGTCACCATCTCGCATCTCCCTACAACCACAGGAAACTGATTCAGGGCTGTAACAACGTCCCACAGGAGCGGGTTGGAAGTATCGTCGATGAATTGCGTCAAACAATCCTCACATGCGTTTAATGTGAATATCTGAGCAAAGATCTCGGACGTAAATGTGGACCCCTTGTCTGTTCTTCCTCCAAATAAACCAAGGTTAAATCAAAATGTCACCTCATCTCCCTTCATTTGGTAAGGTTTTGGAGTTCATTCTTATCATCATACTTATGAGTAATGATATGTTTTGTTTTTAGAAGAAGAAACAGATCGACACATGCACATATAATACATACATGCTTTGTGTTAATAGACGATTATACCACTCTGATTCTGGGTGCGATATAATTATGGTTCGGTTTAAGCAAGTGTACAATAACGTGTGGTCTAATAATTATGATAATAGTACAAATATTATGATGTTATGGAGTTTAGCACACTCATCGGCAGTGTGATATTGACCCTTGACCTCTTGGTCTATCTGATCCAACCCCCTTTAACTCATCTGATGCCAATCTCTCTTGCCATAACTTTGGAATTGATTATTAATTATGATTAATTACTCTGGTCATACACCGTTTACATTATTACGCACGTGTTGTTAAAAACGCTAATATGGTAAATGAGCAATTACGTCACAACAACACATTAACTGGGTGCAGCAATTTCTCTGTAAAATGGTTTAGTCCCCGCATCCTATTCTATTTTTAGCCATGACATCAGCGCTTATCAATTATTTGCAAAAGCCAGAAGCAAGATGTGAAGAGCCCAGTGACGCACAGTTAAAGCACCTATTTGTAAACAAGGATCTCTCATAAAAGGAGGACACGCTGTGAACCGCATCATCTCTCGTCACAACACACATCGAATCAAGAATCTCAAGGAATTGCTTGGTAAGTGACTTATGCCTAATGCCTTGTGCAACAGATTTGCACCTGTACAGGTGTGTCAAGTCGATATTATTAGCAAGAACGGATTGCCATGCCCGCATGCATTCAGCCCGAATGTCGCGATGCATTTCTATAAAACAGGAGGTTGCCACTGTAGCTTGATAGTCTAAGCGAGATAAATATTGTACCTTTTGATTATTATGTTCACGTGAATGCAGTTTAGCTTTATAATATATGCAGGCACACAGGTGCATGTGCAATTAATAATCTCACATGTGAGCTATAAATAACTGGTGAAGTGCAACATTTGAAACTAATGATATTATCCAACTATTTCACACTTTGAGATTCTTGTAATTTTACAGAGCATCCACCAACATGTCGACATTGACACCCGCCATCACTACATCGTTCCAAATCCAGACCCCACCCAACAATGTCGTCCATTTCGCCAGTTCTCATGCGAAAATCCTTGGCGTCATTCAGGTCACTCTTGGTATTTTGTCTATCATCTTCCACATCCCCTCCATCGTGTATCACTTCGGAATGTACATGATTGGGCATGGAATATGGTGCGGCATCTTTGTAAGTAGGCAGCGATGTTGATCAGTTAGTGTTCAGTTGTGTTCATATTTCAGTACATCATAGCTGGTGGCCTAACACTTGGTGCTGCAAAGAACAAAAACAAGTGCATGGTGAGACTTGAATTTAGCACACAAACAAGTGAAAATAAATATTGTATAAATAGTATTATAATTATTAGCTCCACAGTACTTTTAATAAAAAAATATACTACACATACCTGTACATGTACTAGTATATTGAGCAGGGCAAACAGTGGTGAATTAATAACGAAGTGCATGGTAATTTATGCATGGATTGAAACCATTGAAATGCATTTTGTTGCATACGAATATGAAAATAAATGCACAAATTAATGAATTCATATATTTCATTATTTTTCAGATCGTTTCCTCTCTGACACTCAGCATCTTAGCTTCCGTGGCAGCCAGCGTTCAAGTGAGCTTTGGCGTTTTGGGCGGTGTTTGGGCCATGGTTGAAGGCGAATGGTATGATGACGATGAAGGTCTGACTTTTGTGAGTTATTCTAAGCACTCGAAATCCACTTTATATAACAATCTCATGATTATTCTAAAGGTTGGTCGCGTTGCAATCAACACCCTCATCTCTCTGTTTGGCCTGATAGCAATGATCGTCTGCATCATCGCGTCTTGCTTGAGTTGCAAAGCTCTTTGTTGCACTGGTTCCACGCAGGTAAATTGACACACGTGTTCGCTAGTCTGCTATTAATAGCCGTGTTTTGTTGTGATATCTGACACTCAACATTTTCGCATTTTTCCCCTGCAGACGGATGTTCCAGTCCAAGTGATCACTTTGGAGGATGGACGAGTGGTCAATGCGGTTGTCCTGGACAGCACACGTACAAGTAAGATTGTTATTCTTCAATTGGCTGTAATAATTAATAATAATAATAATTAATAATAATAATAATTAATCAGTATTTCATGAATACGCAGCATTTTTATTCCATTTTTTTTTTCACTTCAGATACCGAGGGCATGCTTCCCCCTGCATACGAACCGATCGTCATAAATGAAAAGAAAGGGTTGATCTAAGGAAATTTGATTAACGTATTTCGCTTGCATCCGTATAAGCATCTCAAAGTAATTGAATGGATTTTGTTCATATGACGTCATGCATGGCCCATGGTTGAGACTGAATCCTGTCTTCTAATAGGACTTCGCATATTAATTAAATACTCATTGGAAACACATTGGATCAATGGCGTCCTACTTAACACTCGTTTTATTCATTTTTATTAATGACTCGTGTTGAATACACCAAATGAATAATAAAAACTACAAATGCAGCGTGTCCGCCATTGCTGACTCACGCGAGCAAAGCAGACGGTTATTACGTCATCTCACATCTCTGGGTTTGAGCAGAGTGCACTCGGTGAAGCATCCGTGTCACCCAGGATGGCAAGGTTATAATGTATTAGTGAGCCACAAGCACAAAGATGTGTGTTTGCTGTCCGACACTTCTCTAACGTAAACATGAGAGGGTCGTCAGTTCAATCAGATTTTTCATCCATGAATTTCTCAAGGGTCTTCTTCTGCGAGGGCAGACCAGCTTTAATAAGACACAAATCTCCAGCGGTTGTTTTTCTGACTCCAAGCAATGTTCTCACTGATCGCATGTACATATAGCGTTGGCGGTTTAAATTGCTGCTAATCCGAGCCACGACTCAATGCGTACAAAATGGAGGAAACAAAGCCCGCTGACCACACCTTCTCTTTAACTTTGAATGGGGCGTTGCGATTCTTTTCAATAAAAGCTTCGAACTTGATAACGAACATTGTTCGTTGATGGTGTTTTTCAAGTTTGCATCCTGTGTAAAGATGCATTCCAGGTAAGTGTAGGATGAGCAATTTTCTATGGATACGCCATCCACTTTCAGAGGTTCCCTATCTTCAGCCGCGCCATTTATAGCCATAAATTGCGTCTTTGCTTGATTGATCATCATTCCTGATGATGTGCAAAACTCTTTGAGGACACAAACCTTTACTTCTGCTCACTTCCGACTGATCGCTAGTAGCCCTGTATCATCCATCATCATCAAAACATGCATCCATTCGAGGAATCCATCCAGTTGGCATTTCTCTTTCAGGTTTCTAATCATATCGTTGATCAAAAGTGTGAATAACAGGCAGGACGTTGGTGATCCTTGACGTACTCCTACGGAGGCTGTTATTGTGGCAGATCTGAGTATCATCTTGGTAGTTTTGTAGATTACAGCCAGAGTGCAAACCATTGTTGTCCCACATCCTAGTACATGTATTAGTGAGCCACAATCACAAAGAAGGTTAAAAGTACATGTACTATTGAGCAACAATCATAAAGAAATCAATAGTGATCGAGCCGAAAGCAAAGGATTAATTGGAAATGAACTGGATCTGTTAGGTTTTAACCATATTCTACAAGGCATATATTAATTAATTATTGTTTGAAGGAATGAACCATGTTTTTAGAGTGATACAGCTTCGCCCAGGGTCAAAATATGGTACCTATAATTTCAACCAACACGTAGTTACATGGGTATGCATGAAGGTTCTTAGGAGAAAATCCTTGCAATTGGGTATATGCAGATAAAATGATTGCTTATTTCATACTCGATCTTAGCAATTTTTCAATTGTATTCATTATTGACATCGTGTCTGCAGTTACATTAGCCATCTTCATTCTCTTTTGTTAATGTATTGTTAATAAGTTTAGTTATTGCATACCCGGCTATTTAACTACATGTGTAGTAATAATTCCTAAATAATGTGTTTGTTCGTGTTCACTGATATATGTGACCCATGCCAGCAAAATCATCCCAAAGTCGATTTTTTTTCAATTTCTAGTTATCTAGCTCATCTCATAAAGGACCCTTTACTGAGTATTATGCTGAAAAAAATTTCAAATTATCTCAAGTACTTCCAGAGATATGACTATTTTCCTGGGAGCGGTTGCGGAATCCTTAATTTGAGAAAATGGACTTCGAAATTTTACAACTTTAAAATAATCATAACTTCTGAACCAATGGAGATAACTGCCTGAAATTTGAAATATGATTTCATCAATACAAGGTTTAGACNACAAAAGAACAAACATGTAACTCCTCAGAAGCTCAAGTTGTAGCAAAAAGCATTTAAATATGATTTGTGATTTGTGAATCAGTTTTTCAAAAGTGTTTGAAAAACTGATTCACAAACGTATTATGAAGTTTGTTGAGGATAACAGCATTCTTTCTCCGCATCAATTTGGATTCCAATCGGGAAAAAACACTTCCATGGCATTGATCTCTGCTGTTCACAAGATAGTTGAAGTATTAGAGGAAGGACATGTCGCTCTGGGTGTGTTGCTGGATTTCCAGAAGGCACTTGATACTGTACAACATAACATTTTACTCCGTAAATTGAACAAATATGGAATACGTGGTGCTCCACTTGATTTAATTACAAGCTACCTGAGTGGAAGGCATCAAAGGGTTTTGTACAATGGTATATTGTCGGAATATAAATTAGTTACGTGTGGAGTTCCTCAGGGATCTGTTTTGGGTCCTCTACTATTTTTATTATATATTAACGACGTCACTAATGTGTCACCTATTTTACACTTTGTGCTTTTTGCTGACGACACAAACGTGTTCATTTCTAATTCAGATGAACATGTTGCAGCCAGTATTATGAATCATGAACTTAAGAAACTAAGCCTGTGGTTCAGAGCCAACAGACTGATGTTGAATACTTCTAAAACTAATTTCATTGCATTCAGTATGCGAAGAAAATTGAACAGTGATATCGCGCTTTTAATTGATGATGTCCCGATCAAACGAGTGGAGTCTGCGGTCTTCCTGGGTGTGATTTTGGATGAGAAATTAAGATGGAATTTTCATATTCAACGTGTGAGAAACAAAATTTCTCGCACGATTGGAATATTTTCAAAACTCAACCAAATTTTTCCCAGGAGGGTCCTTATTACTCTTTATTACTCGCTCGTGTTCCCAAACCTGACTTATGGCATTGAGGTATGGGGAGCAGCTGCGGATGTATACATTAAACCTTTGTTTTTATTACAAAAGAAAATTGTAAGAATAATTACGTTATCGCATTACAGAGCTCATTCTGACCCTATATTCACTGAACTCAAGATAGCTAAATTTAATGATATTTACACCGAAAAGGTAATTCTCTTTATGTTTAAACTTGTAAATAATCGTCTGCCTCTTTTTTTAATAACTTTTTCTTTTATAATCAAAATAGGGTATATGACACCAGAACTGTCCATCCCTTTAAAGTTCCTCGTTATCATTTAAATGTGTCAAGACGTACATTACACTATAAAGGGGTTATCCTGTGGAACTCATTTCATCATTTATTTTGCACAAATGTAACTGTAAGTACTTTCCAAAAGCAAATTAAAAATTTAATTTCCGTTCTAGTTTTATGAAATATTTACGCATATGTATTAATTAAGTTGCACTTTCTTTTCTCATAATAATTATATCTAGTGTTTTTTTTTTTAAATCAGGGCCCTATATACAAGTTTTGTATCTGGCTCTGATTGCTTCATTGTATTTCCTTTCACTTTTTTCT
>KB312270.1:44985-58253 GCA_000328365.1 Capitella teleta | reverse complement strand
CTTCAGACAACAATAATTATTGGAAAGAAGATATTTATGTCGACCTTATGGAGCTATCATTTGGTAATCATTAAAATGTGTATGTAAATAAAATGGTTATGAATACAAAATATTGAAACAAGGAACCGAAGTCAAAAGTCATGATAATGCAATAAACGCAGGCAGTTTAATTTTCGAGACAGCATTGACGTCCATTGGTGACCATAACACATAGCAAAGCAATAAACGGACTCTACTCACTGATGTAAATCCTGAGTCACATTCCTTTGATGTTGAGTGGTTTCTTGCGAGGAGAGCAGTTTTATGAAGGACTTCCATTGTGGTGAGTGGTTTGGCGGCCATTTCATGATCTAAACAAGTAATAGCATGGTTCTTCTACAGCACCAGCTTTTGTGGGTTTTATTCTGTGTAACACATTATATGGTATATCAAGCGTACGTAATCAATTGAAAGTATAACTACGGTACCACCCAGGTTCGCTAATCGTAATTATTGAAACTATTCCTCTGAAAAAATGAGATATTTCTATTCTTTGCATGGACCATGGCTGAGTTGAAGGGTCGGTTGGGATTCACTAAAACTCTTAAAACGTACCTTCATGTTTGATTTAGGATATATAATATCTTTTGGCTTCACAAGGGGTAGGGTATGCTCACTAATGATTCTTTTATGTGTCTTGCGAAGCTATCTAAAGCCCTGACAACGACTGATGCATCAACAAATGCAAATGGATGGAGTCATTCTGCGATGTATTGAGAATAAAGAGAATAGTCTCCAGAGAAGGTATTGCACGGTTTTACACTTTACAGAGAGCATATGGGCCAGAAAGAGGTCATCGACCTCATTGAGGATTGTAGGTGTCTTTGAATAAATATCGCCTGGGCCGTATTCGCAAAAATCATCAGGCTCAGACTCAAGCCAAAATCGTGCAAATTTATTATAACAATAGTATTAAGAATTGGTTTTGCTCACAGACGCAATAAATCATACACCATAAGACAGCATTCAAGAGTGAGTGAGTGATGGGGTTTTACGGCTCCTCCCAATCCGATCGTATGATACGGGCGCCAGAATAGAAGACCCGGGATCGGGGTTTTCCCCTACTCTTATCGATAAATCCCAAGGGTTCTTTATCCTGCATATCACCATAGACAGTAGTACACAGCGCCCAGCCCGGCCGGAGTCACCGGAGAATTACAATTATAACGAATTACAATTATAATTCACAACCATAACGCACATGGCCTGATCGGGTCTCGAACCCCGTACCTCGACCCCGACGGTCGGCATTGCATTGTAGTCAGCGGTTTAACCCACCGAGCTATCCGGTGCCCCGGACAGCATTCAAGCACATGAATGATCAATGGCTATAAACGACCACCCTCTAGACATTGGATCCGTTCAAGGAAGAGCCATGCACTTAGCAACAATACTAGATGCGACAAAGAACCACGGCATTGCTTTTGCTGACGACCTAATCATCTTAAGCCAAGATTGATCAGAACTGGATAGAATTAAACATAAAGTAGCAGACGCATGCAACAATGCTCGGATCACGATAGACCATTTTAAGAAGTGTTTCAACAACTTTATATCCGCCACGACATACAAGGAAAACAGACCAACAACACGCCTAATTGGAGTATAAGTTGACCCAGATCTTACGGTGCAAGACCACATAAACCATGTTCTGAACAAGGGAAGAATAGCCAAGAGCTTCTTGATGCAGATGCGCCTTTATACGATGAAGGAACAAGATAAGAAGACACTTTGCGTCTAATTATGCTAACCAATATTTTAATGAAAGAGGAACACATCTTATAAAGAGATTGCCGAGCAGTTCAGATTCAGAAGTTGAATGAAGCTGGTGGTCAAGAGCGCCACATTACTCTACTAAAGAGCGGCTTACGGCCTTGTACAAAACCATGATGTGGTCCGCTTTAGTACAAGAAAACGTATGGTATGCCTGTCGAAGCAGGGTTCAACTAAAGAAACTCGACCTACTCCAGAGCATCACATAATACTCACGATGGCAGTTCTTAGAAAAAACTGCCGATGCACCTACAGTATATAAACAGACAATATAACATCAGCCTCCCAACAAGGTCAAAGAGCTCTTCTCAGAAGCTCAAGAAGCCACTCGCAGCCACCTCAGACGCGCCTCAACCACATGCAACCCTCATCAACTCTCAATCAAGACAGGTCCTAGAGACCTAAGAATTTACGAATAATGTTGTGGTCCAATTCAATTGTTTGTTTACATGTTGCAATATTTCAATCAAATAATTATGTGCATTACAAATATAAAGCTAAGTGTCTCGTTTTTCATCAAATTGGGTAATCAATACAGACAATACATAGATACATATATAGATGCGTTGTTTATTGAACATCATTTTGAAAAGAAAGATAAAATGATCGTCAGGAACTTGGTCTCCAGGGTTATACACGTGATCCTTCGTTTAGTCGCCATTATTGCAGAAATGTCTCGCAGAGATTCGTCGACAGACTGATTAATTTGTTGTGACGAATGATCGGGTGTCATACTGATGGGCAGAGTTTGTTTATTATTGATGTTTCCCGCCTATATATTCAACATCTGAGGCTATACCGCTTTCTGTAATCGTTTTCATCAAAGACGCCTTCATGTGTTTTACTCCGATCGAAAATCCACTACATGCTCTCTCTCTTCTATTGTTAACCAGGCATCGTGAACAAAAGAACGCTTGCTGCTAATTGAACCTTTGAACATGGCGGCTGATTTAATCGACACGATTACGCAAGGAAAAGACAGGGACGGAGACGCTGACTTCTGAGCAATGCGAGACACACGAGTCGAACTCTGTTTGTAAACGATTGTCCAAAACAGTAAACAGAGTTGCGTTAATTGCAATTAGCGAAAGAGCTCTTTGATTTAAAAAAATAAATAATAAAAAAAAATAAAAAAATACTTCGACGAATACGATTCGATTTTGCTCAAGGGGCCGAACAATATGTTCGAGGAACAGGTTTTTCGACGAAGCGGGGTTCGAGAAATCCGAGCAATCTGTAATGCTAAAGTATAGGGGAGTCGTCGGGACTTTGAAAATACTTCGACGAAGAGGGGTCTTCGAGTTATCCGTTTTCGAGTTAGCGTGGTTTCACTGTAGTTGTTTTCAGACATATAACGAGCCGTTCTTTTGAATCAAGAAATGATAACGCTCTCAAACCTTATGATTGCCTTCGATGATATCATTATAGGACAAGTCAGCGAAGATTAGGATTGTGCATTTCGCCATAAATCTCGGTAGAAAGGGATCGATATACGTACACATCATTTGATATTCATAACTTATTAAAACATACTGTGAAGGTTTTAAACATAGTTAAATTGTTACCGTTTATATGTTATATTTACGCGAATGAAAATCGAAGTGACAGTTGACAGACTTAAGTCCTAAAAGTTAAAGTTAAGAGTCTTTTTGAATACATCCTCTGGGCCACTATCCGAGATCAGCAGATTTCTTGTTTTCAGTTGAATCCTGATTATGAACAAACTTTGCAGCTTTGCTCACTGTGGTTCATCATGTATGATAAAAGCCACTCTCTCTAGGTGAATAACAGAATCGATTCATACTGGGAATTTTTTCCCGCTCCTTGGGCAATCAGATTTTCTGATTAAATAATACATTTTATTGTTAGCACGGACACCATAAACATACCACCTTATCAAATTGCAAACATCAGCCTGGCTAGGCCACCAAATTCCACGTCTGGATTTCCAAACAACAGGCCTCATAAACCATGTGTCGAATGTCAATGTCAAAATGTTCAGATGTGACGCATGCAAGGCTCGCTGCTACCATAGCAACCAAGTGAGCTATCCTTCAAAGCGGTGGTTCGAATCAGAGTGGCGTGAGATGTTTCCTCGGGGTCTTTCAGTGGCCCTAAATGTCCATTAGGTAACACCACCGTTGGTGTATTATTAACCAGATGACCCCACGAGGCCCTGCCTACCCATCCTGTTTCACCTCTTTTCGAGGGATGAATACAGCGGAATATTTCCTTGGGGTTAGGTTGTAAATACATCATACATACTTTGGGCTTTTACAAGGTGAACAGGTCCACAGCTGAACAACCTCGAGTGACGTCAATGATCAAATGCATTTTACAGCCTCAAGTGCTTCATAATTGTGACCTCTCTAAGATTCTGCCAATAGTCTCAGAGATTATGATGTTCAGTTCTCTTGTCACAGGCGTTTAAATTGCGTAAAGTTGTTTTATATTGTTGCACCCTCTACACATTCCAAATGGAAGGAATATATTTGAGTATAACTGGTGTAAATAATGGGTATGACATTTACATAATGATTATTGAGTAACTGATGAAATTACAGTTGTATCACAGTATATGCTATACATGTATAACTATTTGACTCTACTACATTACTAGTACTTACTAGTGTAATAAATTAATGACTATTTTTGCGCAGAAAATAACTTTATGCGATCTTCGCAGCCATTACATAATTATAATCATGAATATTCATTAAATTAAATTAGCCAATTAGCGTGCGGCGGCATGCTCTTTGTTAAGCTCCGCCATGTTTTGAGTGAGCGCCCTCACTTATCTATTATTAGCTGAAGGAAGCACACCTTAATTGAAGCTTTTTTCCCCGTTCATTTTCACGTGTAGATTAAATTGAAACCCGCCCTCTTCCACCCTATAACATTACGACAGAGTGGGGCTAGTAAATAGGTAGCAGTCCGCAACACTATCCTACATTTCTTGTCTTCTTCACAATGCTTGCCTTTTTTTTTTTTTTTTCTTAACAGACAATTATTGATTTTAGTAGGGTTTCATGTGTAATTAAAGTCGGTGTCGCTTGCAAAACAAATGGCTAAGACGATTTAATTGGTGTTGAAAGACCAATGATATTTACGGCTCAGTGACTTCGAAAACAAAATCAGAATACAGGCACACACGTAAACTTGATGGGGTTTTACGGCTCCACCCAAACCAATCGGATGATGCGGGCGCCAGAACAGAAGGCCCGGGACCGGGGTTTTCCACTACTTTTATCGATAAATTCCAAGAGTTCTTTATCTTGCATAGCACCATAGACAGTAGTACACAGCGCCCGGACTTGCTACGCAGTTAGGCAGCACTGCAGAGTCACCGAATAATTGGTATTTTCACCCTATACAATTGAATAAAACATGAATAGTATAAAGTTACAATATCTTGGGCATCGTTATACAAATTTACATAGTAATCCGAGGATACCCAAAACCCGAACTTGAGATAATTATAATTATTATTGAAAAGTAGGGATTATTCGTTAAATTTTTCAATGTGTTGAAATGCAGACTATGTCCACTGATATTTTACATCCCCCTCGACCTTTCGGCACTTGTCTCGACGTTGTAAATATAATATGCGACCCAAAGGGGCTCATCAACCCAATAATACCTTTATTGAGTTCCGGTGAGTGCAATGGTTTGCTCTGCTCCTGCGCTACACTGAACCTTTCAATGACAGCTTTCAAACACTGCCTCGTGGGGTCCTCAAACCTCGAACTTGAGATCCCATTGTCGCCCAGAAGTAATTCGTTCTTCGTGTTTCTCATCAATTAATTGATTTGCGTCAGCCGGGTTATTTCTCACTATTTCCTGAAGAAATATATTGAAGCAAGAATTATGAAATCCTAGATAGTGACAACTTCATTGTTTTGTAATAGCCGAATGTACACTGATATAACAAAATCGTTTCTTTTCATTAAACTGTTAAAGAGGACCCCTGATTATTTTGAACTTGTAACGAATGATAGAAGATACATCCCAAAAAGACAAATACGCGTGTAGACCGTGAAATATAAACACAACTATCACACTTCATTGATGCATCGAATTTAATGCCCGAGTCTTCAATTGTACGGGTTACAATTAACTCACGGGTTACAACACCTGGTTCTAGCTATTCAGCTGATCGTCAAGCAACTCCAATACAATACACTATTTATAACCGCGTTGCCTCAGCAAATGAGAATACAGACTATCGTGAGATTTAGCTGGTCACCCCCATTGCTGCCAATCACTTTCAAGCTGTAGCTGAGTGGCTACACTAGAAAATTCGGGCATACGAAGTCTAGGGTATCACTTTCATATCTCTTTCAATTACATCTGGTGTGATGTCATGAAATAAATTATTCGTTTGTTAATCCGAATAAGTATTTCATGTCCGAGTAAGAAAGCGTATAGTAATTTGTCTTGGACATTTTTTGCAGTTGACAAAACACACTATAATTAATTTTTGTCTCTTCACATTTATAAAGGTCCATAGAATTGATTAAAAAACAGTTTCCGAAATGAACATTCCTTCTTCAATATGATTGTATTTCAGTTTGATTGTGTCTTCCAATCCCAGCAAACAAAATAGAGACAAATGAGGTGACTACATAAACGTATACTTGAAACACAGACAGCACTGGAGATAATAACGATCAAAGTCACCAGCAATGGGTGCAATGTGAGAAGAATGGAAAAACAATGCATGCAAGTTTCCAGGAAAACAGAATGAAAGAGTTGACGGAATTAATTGACAAAAATACAGAAATGACAACTATGAGAATTTATCTTCTTAGATCCGTTAAACACACGCAAAATTTCCCATTGCCATCTCGCCTTTGATTCTGAGCATTCTTTTGTAAAACATCACCATTCTCTCCATCTCCGCTTCGTGATTCAGTTGTTGTGTTTGCGTTAATAATGATAATAATAGTAATAATAATAATAATAATAATAATAATAATAATAATAATAATAATAATAATAATAATAATAATAATAATAATAATAATAATAATAATAATAATAATAATAATAATAACAATAATAATAATAATAATAATAATAATAATAATAATAATAATAATAATAATAATAATAATAATAATAATAATAATAATAATAATAATAATAATAATAATAATAATAATAATAATAATAATAATAAATGAAACTCTGGGTCCCTAAGTCTGAACATCAAATACGATTGGATAAAATCACATGCCGCGAAATAGTATCTCGTAGCTCTTAGCAGTCATACAAGAACCAGGCGATAAAGGGTTACGATGCCCTCTATGCAGGCCTAGGAACATAGAGGGTCTTGGCGGAGCATTTCCTCTTTAAAGTCATCACGGATCAGTGATCCCAAAGCTCTTCTTCCTTTTTGCTTTGGCTGATTATCGATCGTTGTCTATTTGGTAGGCTGCTTGCATCCTGCGAGGAAAAAGTACCAATTTGACCGGTTTCCCAATGCACATTAAATTATTATAAATGTCTACATATACATACATATGTATTATATATATATACAAGTACATGTATGTAATTATGGTAAGAGTGGGTTTTCAAGATGAATGCCGAGACGACGAGCAGAATAAAAATCTAAGAAAATTTAGTTCCCAACTATTCCTCATCAACTTGATGATAGGGACGCAATAATATATGACGACCTCTGGTGCTCAATTACCACGGAAAGAGAGTAAACCAGGGCTCTATTGTACCAAATAGTTCAAGTGTCCTAATTCGGCGCCTCAACAGCTATACAGCTTTGACCAGCAAACCATAAAATTTAATTCTTTGACGTTTGTCTATTTTGCGATAGGCGTTACAATACTTGTTATTTTGCATTGTAATTACTTGTAGAATTTACATCCGAAATCTGGAATTTATGCCAATTTATTTCTGTATGATTGCATACAAGATTAACACCCCTCCAGATATACAATTGAGTCATTGAGACCGTATAAGGGGAGTCTGGTGCGAGGTTCCTTATCAGGCCGATTCTAACATAACGGACTGTACTGGAGGGAGCGTTAATAACCTTGTCTCGTGAGGGCCAGTTGCCATAAAAAACCTCAAGACGAATCGGAGCGGAGAGGCTGCACGTGTGAATCCTCAAGGGCTTGGACATAGCACAGGAGCGGCTGCAATTCCCGATCGCGTGCAAACTAATAATCGGAGCGGGATAGCGTACATGCGTAGCTGGACGTATAGCGTCGTTTGATTCGACACGCTAATGTCTCAGATGACCAACGGTCAATTAATTAATTGCCGCATAATTATCTACTGTTTCATCCATTTAACTAATTCTTATGAACACTCAGGACTTGGATTTCAAAGAGAACTTGTAATTGAATACTTTTGTGACATGTTCAGCAATCGACACATAAATTTGATATTTTTTACCGAAGGCCATCCTTGTAATTTTCCTAATGTTTTATTTTACTTTGAGGTAAACGTAATTACAATGGTACGAAACTTCTGTATCACCTGCAGCTATACGGACCGTTGACAGCACTCTGTCTCACACAAAAATTAAACCAACCCCACCTAGAATTGAGAACTGCATGGCTATAAATACAATTTACACTTTCTGATGCACCCGTTAATTGGGTTAGAAGCTCGAGAGAGATCGCACAATATACAGCTTTTTCGTCATGATGGGCCTGTCCGTCAAATTCAAATTAACGTCTGACGGTTGTGCGATCCGTCATATAAAACCTGCTAGGTCATTTTACTTTCGCATGAAAGCGCTCCGGTTCATGTTAGTTCTTACTTCTTTATCAGGAAGGTATGATATTTCACGCAAATTGCATTGTTGCTTGGTCTTGTTACCTCAGGGATGGTTGGCTGTGCGGGGCGTGGAGTGATAATCGGATGAGAAAGCGGCCTAATTTGACTGCGCGGGCCGACATAACGCTCAGAAGCAGGTCACTTCACTCGCACTGATGGATCATCTGTGACTTTCATCGCTTTTGGAGTGTTTAACCTAATTGAGAGGTACTATGTTTAATCGTGCAGGATAAACGTAAAAAGTGGACACAATATGTGACTTGAACTGTTCAAAAACGTACTGATCACATCATAATATTATAAACCCCTAATATAAGTGGTCATAACTATGTGTAATTGTATAATATATAAATACGCTCGACAATTTAAAGTGTCCAAAATAGTCAACGATTTCTATGCTTTTCAAATAGGTACTGAATAGATCAGTCGGTTTGACCGACTGACTGCAATCCTATGCCGACCAGGGAGGCGCGAGGTCCTGGGTTCGAGACCCGATCAGGGCACGGGCGTTATGATTCTGAATTGTAATTCGTTATAATTGTAGTTCTTCGTCCCGGCTCTTCTGTTCTGGTGCCCGTACCATCTGAATGGTTTGGGTGGTGCCGTACAACTCCCATCATGTCATGTTTTGCTTCCTATGCTTTTCAATGGCACTGCGTTTTTCCGAGAAAGTGTTACAAAACAGATCGCATTGTAAAAACTACGCAGAGATAAACCCCCTCTCTCACCGACCCCGTTCTCCAAGACCCGATCCATGATCAGGAGAGAGCCCTGGTCAGAGACATGCTACACTTTCGCATAGACCTCCTACGCAATACAAAAATCACTTATTACCATAATATCTTGCAAATAATAGAGCATATTTGTACTCAATTATCCACTCTCAATATCCATGCATCTCAAAATAAGCTCTTTTTTCGTGTTTAATGTTCAATTATTATATCTTATTATTTTTTTAATTGGGTTGTCCCTTCTTTCTTGTATGCTGGAAATGGATGAAATAAACATATATATATAAGAGAAATATATAGTTTGTGTGATGAGTCTAATATCGCCTATAAAAATAATCCCCCCTTTGCATGCATCAACCTAATTACGATTATTTTACTTTCTTTCTACGCCAATAAACGTGTTTTCTTGGCTTTTTTAATTCAATGGGCGCGACTCCTGTCAATTCTTTCATAACGTATTGATAGCATTCAACCAGCTTTGGGACGCATCATGAAGTAACAACGCGATATCAAGCATAAATATGGATTTGGTGCATGTACTAAACTGACTGAAGTTTTAGGCTTTGCACTAAAGTATTCCAAGTGGTGAGAATATCCAAAATAATAATGTTCCAAAAGCAAGCATGAGAGGGAGAGTGGAGTGTGTGAAATGTAGAGTGTGTCTATATTTTGTTCATGGAAAATATTCGTCTTATATACTAGAATCGTAGTTGTACGGCAATCTCCGTTTCTAATAGACAGCTAGTGCACTAAATTGGTGCCTTCCGAATATTTGCTAACCGATAATTATGGCTGTGTTTGCTTCCCGCTTATCGCTTATTGGCGAACTTCTGACCTTCATTGTCCGCTAATTGCATCCTGGTCTGCCGATCCCTCATTGTCCGATACTTGCTTGTTGAGAGATGGGAGCAATCCGTTCACGCTCAGCTCAAAGGTCTACATACAATAGTGTAACGAAGATGTTACTTTTATGTATTTATACTTGGGTTTTAGAGATTGAGAGGTTGAAACGTAAGAGATGTTGTTCGCTGTGGCTACTTCCAGATCTGCCGCGACGCCCGGGAGGATGCTCACTGACAATAGGCAAGAGTTTATTTAATCACAACTACATATGCTATAATGAAATCTTATGCAATGTAGTTAAAAGTGCCCATGTGCTCTTAACTTAATCAATTAGTAACTGCTGTGTCAACGCTAGAAGTATAATTCTGTGATTATTATAATTAATATATCGAAGGTAAGTTCGATGAATATCATGAGGAAACGTCCTGAAATTGTACAATGCATTCAGTCAACCTCTACAAAAGTTACAGAGATGACGCTAAAGTGGTTATTGTATGCGCCTTTGGTTTTAACTGCAAAAGAGCAAAAGAGGAGAGCCACTTCAGCCCAAGGACTTTTGTTCCGCTTTCTCCAGAAACGCTTCTTCCACTCTGCTCAATGAACTCTCTTGTGCGACCACTGTTGCTAATGTCAGATTCATTTCATTATCCATCATTTTCGGTTGAGTTCTGCTTCCCATGAAGGAGTTCTTCTTCGTGTTCCTGGTCAGTGTCAGCTACCTCTGCCGTCGGAGGTTGGCCTTTACTGATCCTCGCGATCCATTCTCTGCATCTGACTCCCTGGGGCCAGAAGCCCTCAGAGAACACTTGGTTGAAATGCTCCTTCGCGATTGACACTCGGAAGGAAGAACTGGGCCACGATGACTTGGATGTTTTTCGTATGTCTATCGGTGAGACACCTTTATTCTTCATTAACGCACCAATGGACTCTGGTTCGCAGTCTCTGGCTATCTCGTATACAAATATGTGTTGAATGGGCGGGCATGACTTCACTGATTCGTCACTTCCATTACCAACAACAACTCGAAGGTCCTTGGCGGCAGCGCGAATGACTCTCTTTGTTGTAGCTTTATGATCGCGTTTCAGCTGACGCCTATTGACGACTTCGGTCCATGTCTCTTTCTTTGCATCTGGCGTTTCATCTCTCTGAGGCTGCTTCGTTGCATGTTGTGCGGGCCGTTCAGATTGGGGATCTTGAGCGACCACAGTCATTCGTCTGTCGTGCTCTATGCATGTCTACCTGTAACAACCCATATAAGCTAGTTACATCATCATTGTATACAAATCACGAGATCGCTCAGATGCTAATTTTTATTTATGCACCCATTCGTTCGAAATACAATCAAAGTACAATTGTGAATGCAGTCGAACCTTATTATAACGTCAATTGTCATAACGACTGTTGAGTTCAACAGCAGCATTTAGCATGTGACAAATCTATCTTCTTTAACAAAACCCTCGGTTTTCAAAACTGTAAACCTGTGACAAAACTATGTTTTATGCCTAAACATGCATAACGATTTCAGTAGTGTCGATATAACACTGCTGATTTTTTTATTTTTTTTATTTTTTATTTTATTTTTTTTTTTTTAGACGGTAGACGGTTTGCCGACGGGTTAATTGCTATTCGCGGCACCTGCTATGGGACTACTGCTAGACTTGAAAACCTGCGATTATATTCTGGCAACTTGTGATTTGAAAACCATTAACAACCATTGCTTGATGTCTGCGGTTTCTTGGGATTATGAGTTGATAAACATGAGATGCGTTGGATTTTTTCCACAGGTGAGCGCGAAGATAATAATTCATACAGGTACTGTAGTATCTGTTATTACTTAATTCGATACACATTTACACACTTTTTGTGTTCATAACGTTAGGATATTATGTCATAGTTCTCTCTATGTATCACAGTATAGCTACTTTTAATTCACTCCCTATTGGTCATTCTGTTTCGACTTGGTAGTTTTAAGACGTCCTTTCAGCTTTGTGCCACAGATGGATATTTTTAACCCCTGCATATAATATGATATGGCAACGTTTTGTAACCGTTGGATAGGGGTTACCCTTCAGGTGTATAGTTATATAACCTGGTTAATCAAAGCCTAGCGGGCCGTGAACACAGGGACGGATTGGCGGTGGTCTGTTACTCGTTTTTATTCTGCCACTTCGCGCACACAACTGGGCCGAGTCCAGAAGGGACTGGGGATTATATTAGTACAACATGGAATCTAAGGAATGCCCACCCAAGCAGTGTCCGAGCTGCCGGTGCTTGGCTCACAGCGGTGACTAACGACTTAGGTGTTAATTGATACATTCAAGATGACCATGCGTACGGCTACAGTTTGATTTACAAAAATGGCCTTATAGTTCCCACAATTCTACGTGCCATCCAATAAAGTCAATGGTGACGGCCAACAGATGTACATTTTGATCGAAGCAGGCACAGTCATGAGTTATGTCTTATGTGGATTGCGAGCACGCAGCTGGGTAACATCACAACACACTATTCGGTAGAACAGTGCCACAAACAGAGAACTGTTTGGATTATGTTGACCTAGATATCAGATAAACGATTGGTGCTGAATAACAATAACAGTTTAGTTGGGATACATTGACTAACTAATGATAAATAAGAATTTTTGAACTCCGTATTTTTGCACAGAAACCAGGGAAACCAATTCCACGTGACACGCAGTTCACAAGAAACCATTATGTGAAATGTCGTTTGCCTATAAGTGAATGTTTTCCTCTCTCCTTCACTCTCTCCTCTCTTCCGTGAAAAAGATAAAAACTTACCTCGCTAATATGGATTTCAGAAGTTTTAGCACCAAAACTATACTGTGTAACGTTCTAATCGTGGACAGCATTTCTTAGATTGCGCATCAAGTTTTGCTTGGCATCCACTCCATATTAAATACTATTCATGAGGGCAAAAATGGTGTATGAGATTTCCGGACTGCCCATCTCCATCACTTCTTTTTACTAGTAATTGATGCTTCCTATTTGGTTAAAGTTACTCTGTTGCTGACAATTTAACGGCATTGCGTTTGCATGTATTTTATATCAATTTCAA
>KB312270.1:34130-44935 GCA_000328365.1 Capitella teleta | reverse complement strand
AAACAGTAATTTCTGCGACTCAGTGTCTCGCGCAGAAATATTTGTACGTGAATTTTCGGGAAAAGTTGGGACAACAAGTTATAAATTTACGAATAGAAATGAAACAATAAACTGTTAAAATAGTAATGCTGGGATATTATTAATTTTACCAATTCGTATTAAGGCCAAAAATGCTATTTTCAATGATACAAGTACACAATTCACTGACACACCTTTCGTACAAGGACACTACGCAAGTTGACCTTAGCGTCCTCAGTCAGCTGTTGCTGCACGCGTTGTCTGCTCAGTGGACGAGCGGATCTTCCTTCGAGCGGCCAATCCTCCGTACTTTGGTTCTTGGTCGATCCTAGTTGTCCACGTGGTCCTAACGGCCTTGGTCCTGTCTTCGCCACCAAGTCTCGTCGTCGTCGCGTCGTCACTGTACCGCAAAGCTCCACTGTAGTGGCCTTAATGAAGGCACTCTCCCTCCTTAATTCCAGTCCCTTATTGGGCGCCAATGTGAACGGAACTTGTTTCCAAATACCAAAGAATTCAAGGCCGTTTTCCGGAAAGGGTTTCCACGTTTATTTGAGAATATCCCGTATACTGGAAACTGGAAAAACTGGAGAATACATGAACAAAAGAATAACATAATGATGAAATGAATATACCTGGAGGGAGTTGCGAAGCGCGCAGTACTAATCCGTTGGTCAATGCCGTGACCCCAAAACGCGAAAGAAATCGTTTGCCCTGCAGCCAGCTTTAAATAGGGTTCATCGTCACACCTGAGTGACTCTGGCGTTATGGTTCTAGAATGCGTTATGCATCCCTTTTACATTTACAATGTCTTCTTTGTAGTTAGTAGTCCATGAACCTGAATGTCCTGAATCAACTCTGTGCGATTGTTGGGAAACGGAATGCGGTGGGGAATTACTGACTTCAGTTATTTATCCACAAATGTTTATTTTGTGACATAATCGGGAAATATTTCAATCGTGACAACATCAAAAGTGTATTCTCGATAACCCTATCATGATATGAGAGACCATCATTCTTCTGAAAGAGTCGGACATCAGCATATTCATATCCCATAATTTGGGTCATTTTATGAGATTGGAACTCCTACCTGACCCGATATCAATGTTTTCTCAGCAGATATTCGTTGGTCATATTTCTCACCAGTCGCAGATTCAGTAAACATGGATACAACAACTTGAGCAACTGTGGTCCCAGCCATGAACTCACCGGATTTGCCAGTCCTCTCAGGTACGTGCGGTTATTCTAGAGTACCCAAGCATACTTAATGGACTATGATTTACAGATTTTGGGTTGAGGCATTGATTCATTCTTTTGATCAGGGAGTGAAGCGACGCCTCCAACAAAGACATGGCTATATTCATTACCTCAATTAACAAGGCTCCGATTGTCCTCAAACCAATGATGCGCAAGTGAATGGAAGGGGTAGAGAACCGTAAGATTTGTCAGGAGAAGCCCGACAGTATTGTGTTAGGCTTATGGAATATGAGATTAATTGCGAATGAAGTTGGCTAAATGTAATGTTAGACAATGTCATGCGAATTATATCATAACTGAAATTCCATCTTATAGTCATGGCTCATTTTTGCAGTGAGATAAGTTTCAAATTACTCGTAAGTAACACTCCATCGTGTTGTAAATACATCTGACTCTCTTACAGCCTTTTCCGTATTCTTCGTGACTTGTCAAGTAATTTTAATCACATAATCTGGATTCTGGGCAAAATTTAAGGGTGTGCCACTGGAAAACTCAACAGTAAGACATGAGGATAATCCGTTTGTTACGTTAATTACGTTTGTATCGTTAACAAAACATTTGATACAAAGATTGGAGGGATAACATCAGAGACACCAACAGGGATCTCAGCTCAGCTGCAAATCGCTCTTCTTGTCTGTTTCCACCGGGGAAGTGTGAATGAATAGCATTAGCCCCGAGACACGTATAAAAATCCAAGCAACACCTTCCCTGGGGGACATTTCTTCTGATCATGTATTGCAACTCGCAAAACTTTTATATTTTCGAAGGTGATAAAACCTCGACAAAGAAGAAGAGCAGGCTTTACGAGGTGGTACCTCAAAATTTAGAGGCCTTTTTTTCAGTGACGTGGATCTATACACAGGTCTCCGCGATTGTATTGACAGTGTAAAGAATGAGATTAAATATCTGGGAGAAGAGACACAATAAACACAATCTTTTAACACGCTTAACATTCCGCAGAGAAATCGTTTAATCCTCGCTTCTAAATACATGTACCTCTTATACCTTCCGTTTTATCCACTGACAAATTCATTGTTTTTATATTCATTCTGTCCCTCAATGCTGAGAAAACAAAAGCATAATATAAATATGAATCTGTTCCGTTTCATTTTAGAAAAATGCGATAGCCTCAAATCATATTGATACAATAGACACAGCACAAACAATTGCTTCCCTCTTTGTATTTTTCCAGGTTTGTCTCATTTAACTGGAATCGGGAAGCTATTTGCTTGTTCATGGAATCAAAGCTGATACAATTCGGCCCGGAATCGCAACGCTAAGCAACCTTTGCTGCAATTGAAAGGTCCGAAAAAGAGCGCAAAAGCTCCCATAAAACGCAACAAAATGATTTGCAAAGCACACAGAAAGCAATGCTTGTGGATCCGCCATCCAGCCAACTAATCATGCAAACATTCCTGTAATCTGATGCATTTTGCATCGCTCTTCTGTGGAAATGATACCCTGAAATCACTTATTGCAAATTATCTATTAACGTTCATGTTTAATGGATGTGACTCGAATCGTGGACGTTTCATGTACAGTTTAGCTTTAATATAGTGGATGATAAATATTTCAAATCTACTTGGAAATTTGATAGCCATGCTTCATTTGTTCATCAAGGTGACTTCCAGTTGGTGCACTGAATTTGGCATATACGGATGGGTGGCCCACTCGACTGCCCTCCTGTGTACTGCATTTAACCTAGGTTTTAAGGAGGTAATTTACCGAATGACAGCAGTCGACGAAATGAAACAACTCAATTTACAGACAAACCAAGGACGGATTCTAAGAATTCAGCAATTCTATCACCGAAACCGTAAGTTTTCGTCGGAATTACATTAGGTGGCACGTCTTGATTTAGTGGAAATGCACAGCTGTGACAGGATGTATACTCACGGAGGGATGCATATAGTTATTAAAACATCAGAACGAACAGGGTACATGAAAGGCATTAGCTGACTGAGTTCCGTTACCTGGCAATAACAGGATATTACGCATGCAACTGAGAAGTGCATTTATATATTTTGCAAGTGCATACTTCTGCGTCCTCTACTTGGAAACGTGCCAATAAGCACAGTAGATTCAGTCTAGCAGCAATTTCCAACTGCGATGAGTCTAATGACCATCAATGCGTAATATCAGAGACATATAGTCTGGAGAGGAAGATGCATGGGAAGGGAAGCGCGCTGGGGTGGGGGTGCTCGTCGTTATCCCACCTGCTACCTGCTAGACGGTGCAGCTCCTGGGCTAATAATTCGATCATTACTTTGACGTACGATCCTCCTGTACAGAGGCACGCGATGATTTACCCGACAGGTAAGGGCATTGGCAGGCACAGGATAAACACGCACCTTTTTAGTTTAAACATTACCTGTGTATGAAATTGTATTCACGGTGTAGGTGGTGAAGACGCTACCAGTTCATCACTTCAGAGTCCTACTCGAATTAGCACTGGACACTCACCCCTGTGTCTGTGGTGACAGAAATCCGGGGTCGACTCAGCGATCTTGTTTCCGGTAATAACACCCAGATTCACAATCAATGATAATCATAATCATCATAATTTTAATATTTCTACCACTTTAAAATCATTTAATTAACATAAAAAATTATAAATCAGAGCCTGGTCAAATTGCCACTTTAATAATCCTAGCCAGAGAAGCCAGGTGAAGACAGTATTAATGTTTTTTCTATTTCTATGTGCATGAACTTTACCTCACCCCCAATCAAATTTACTACACAGCGGGCGATTTTGTTATAGAACCTATTCTTTGTGAGATGAGTATACACCTTTTGATGGATACGGAAACGACAGGGCCAAAGATGAAAGCGTTTCTTGTGCTATGATGGCGAACAGTGTCGTTGAACTTGATACTAGCAATCATCGTTGATTGGCAGCATTTGGACTAAATCATAAGTTCTTGGAACGTAATATTTTATTTCAATTATAAATAATTTCTGGCTATGGATATATTAGTCAAGGTTCTTTCAACCCACGTCTTCTTCCGAACCAGATGAAGATGATTTTGTGGAAAGGAATCGAATTACCAAGATTAGGACCAGGATAATAATATAATAATAACCGCTTGAAAAACATGGCACTAAACCTACAAGTAATGGGTCAAATATATACTATATCTTACGCAGACAACATGGAAGTAAAAAAAAAAAATAATAATCTTCATAATCAAATTAAATCCTTCAAACTCAAAAGATACCGATTTCTGTTTATTAGAATAGCAACTTATAGTAATCAAATTGTACCTTTTATGACTGAAATCAATACTAATGCGCTTTTAAGACGATATTATTATTATTGATTTGCACGTCTTCTCTGAGCTAGTTAATTTCTACTGCCAAGATAATCCTGCTGATAAGGCACACGAGTTTCCTCCTCCAGAATCCAGATGTTGATTTGCTTTTCATGTGCTTCTCATTGCTTCTCACGGTGTATGTTGCACAACTGAATCACTATTCATAATCAATTCAATAATAGTTGACTACATATAATTACAGGGGGATACACAGAATGTGCGAACAAATTGAGCCCTGTTGCCATGGCAACGTCAATGTTTGCGTCATAAGCTCGGTCCTTGTCGTAAAGGGTTATGAGGGGAACACCCGACACCGGCTGACCTTATGTGCACATCTCCACTCGCCTTCTTCTCTCCAATCGTTTAGGCATGGACTCGTGGAGAACTTATTTATTAACTAATCAGCAAAGCAGAATCCCAAAACATGCACACAGCAGGGCAGACCGATATTGGTAAAGTTGATAAATTCTGACCGACCAAGCCACGCGGTGTTTGAATGTAAAGTGGCGGCATCTAGGGAATAGAATTCAACCAAAAACAAGAAACATTAGCTACCAAAAACGTTGCAAAGACTGCATTCAGATCACGCTGCAAGGCAAATGCGGAAATAATTGCTGCGAGGCTTCTGTTTCTGGGGGTTTAGAGCAGAAAGTCTGCTAGTCATTTAGGACCCTTCCTATATGCGTGTGTGTGCCTACAAGATTCGTGCTGTCTCTCGTTTAATAACATGCTATGCAAGACTCATCCCGATTTCCTTGTTTCAGCACCTGTTCCTTGCAGCAATATTTTGGCGTTCTACTGTACATGTCTTATGTGCATGATGGCGTCTCTGATCGATGCCAAACAGTGTCACCACTTTGCGTGCCCATTGCCGAATTGTCATTATAAAGCTTACAATTGGATAGCGTTTAGATCTGTCATGAGACTGACAAACGCGCACAAATTACCGCATCCATCATGGGCACTCGACTTCTAATACATCACGAATTGAAGCTATTACCATCTATGGAAATGCCAAACAGATTGCTCTGTCTCTCCGTGCGACAGAAATGAGAGCATTCTTGACATTCACTAAATATCATCCCCTCTGTCATATTTCGGGTGTCAGGCTGTCGAGGTTTCGAACGGACTGTTGCCTCATATGGAATTCCATGATTCCGCCACATTCCACTGAGAAAATGTTCCAATATGCGTGTAACGTTTTATTATCGATACTTGCGTGCGGAAATATATAACGCATGTGGCATTGATGTCACCACTATTTGGAGTTCATTAATGACACAATTGTCTATTGAATTTCATTTCACAAGCTGGAAGGAATTATTCCGAAAATAAACACTTTCACAAAGTAATATAGAAATCCGCCAATCAAAGATAAAACAACGTCCAAAATACTAAACTGTAAATGCCTACATGTACGATTTTTGACTCGGACGTCATAATTGAACACGAGAACAAAATTAACACTTGCAATCCCCATCACTGGTCAATCTACGCAGATTTATTCTGTGCCTTTTTTGACAGGCATTATGTCATTATTATAATCCACTCTTGATGCGTGAACTTTCAAATTAATAGTCAAACTCACAGTTGATGACAGCGAAATATGCGGTCAGTGTCTACCTATTAGAGCAGGGATGACGTTGTTCCCGATTGATTTCATCTCAGATATTTCTTACCCTAATCTGAGTAAACGTAAGTGGGTCGGATTAGGAGTTCATGGTGTTGAGTAAAACATTAAAGCGTATATCAATCGACCATGGCCTCGTTTGAGGTGTCGTTAAGTGCGAAAGATAACTCCTCTGATCCCACTAAATCAGCATATATCAGAGGGATAATCTGGCTTTCCTGAGCTATCCATGTCGCAAGAATATTGACTCGTCTGTTTTTCAGCCAAATTGGAGATCTTGGTGATGAAAATTCCTGCACTTAGGAGTGCATTTGATACAAAATAGGTTGCATGCAACGTTTTCTTCGTGATCACGGTGTAATATCGACCACATTATCACCACGGTACTCTGACATAATAATCTCAGCAATGCTACTAAGGTCGCAGTGTGTAAGGAGGACCTTCATTATGTATACTTGATATATAGAGAATAATAATATATACCTTCTTTTATTACATCGAGAAAAGTATGTAGTCATCTGATATGTTTGACTGGAAGGATGTCAGCCAATCTATTATCTTTGAATGTTAGGGATAAATTGGTATCTGTGTAATTACGACATCGATGAGACAGATTAAAACTACACCACAATATTCCTAAAAAAAAGAGCATCAACAAACATGCGTAGCATCATCTACGTGTGCATAATTATCCGTGGTCGAAATCCAGTCAACAATTATGCCAATAAGATTACAAAGAGAGTAAGTCAACTGATGCGATAAAAAGTTGTCAGATTTAAAGTATTGTTTATATATCTTTATAGACATTGAAAGACAGGTTCCTCTCTTCCATCCTGTGGCCTCAGTCAATTGGCCTTGGTGCTTAGTTGGTGGAGTGCTTTTCTACTCAATGTATGGGCTGACATCACGTCAAAAACGTAAGAAGGAAGTGGTGGCAATCCAGCCAAGGTTGAGCGATCCGCCCCCATTTCAGCATGGACGTGTGTTTGTGATGTACTCGTATATGACCACACTGCGGAGAAAGAACCAAGGGCAAACGTCTTGATTTATGACGAGAGTCTGGAGTCACTCGCACGATTGAAACCTTACGCTAAGCGCGTCACACACAGAGATAGGAGTACTGAGGGATATTATCACCAGCTAATAGTAGGTGTGTATTTGTCTTCATGATTAGTACATCTCGATATATTATACGATGGAACAATTACAGGGGGAGCGAAAATAGTGACAGCAACGAGTAGTAAAATTCCACGAAGTTTCACTGTCACAGACTGTTTGACTCTACTATTTTACCAATACGTCCATTGCGAACGGTTCGACAAGAACATGACGTAGACTGTATAATTCTCAGGCGTGCCAAAATCACGGCGCCTGTAAGGAAGAATTGATTATCTTTTTAAAACACAAACATGACCTACTGACACGATATTAGCCGTTTTCGTTTCGTTTGGTCATGAGATTTCATCGTCATCAACATCATTTGTATCGATAAACTCTTTCTCCCATTAAAAGTAAAAAGAAAGGTAGCGTTTAGCAGAATGCTACTCTGGCATCTTGCGCTTGCGCAAACTGCTTTCCGCTGACTGTTAATTAAGTTATTCCGCAATGCCCTGCCGACTCCGAGCGCTGATCGAGGCTGATGGCGTTATGGCCGAGTGACCCTTGCCTCGGCCCTATCAGGCTTCTTTTTTTTTCAAGTTGTTGGCGTGTGGGCGATGCTCAACGAATACGCTCGCAGAGTTTTCATTCACATTTCGGGCGACTACAGGGATGGTCATCCGCATGATGCTACTTCCGGCGTAGGAATGGAGTATTGCCTACGACAAACGGCCCTAGCAAATTCGACGGCACGCTTCGATCATTTGAGTATAATGGTATAATTAAATAGACATGATACTTGTATGATCATTCATAACATGAGACTTATATGGTCATTCATAACAAATACGTCACGTACGACCTGTACAGAAGCCCCGCATCAGCGAATCCTTTGAACTTCTCTCCAAATAGGATCTTTGCAGACAGATTGACTGACACCAAGGAGTTCAACAAACTAACAAACCCATCGTCTTGGTGTTTGCATCTGCTCTTCAATGGCCCATTCAGTGTCAGAGCTTTACATTAGCTGATGAACATGGTGCTGTGTGACATTGTCTATGGCAGCATGCAGGATAAAGACCCTTAATTGGAACATGTAGAGACTACATGGGGAAAGGGGGATTCCACGCTGCAATGGCGCGGGTGGGTTTGGTGAATGGCCATTGCCATGACCATTGCAATTGCTTTGGGGAATGCTGAGTACCACAAAATGATATTTATTCGGCCCTGTGAGTGCTCTTCGCCGTTAAAGTGCCATCGGTACAACGCTCATACACCCCGCAATTGTAGACTGACGTCTTGATGCTTGCACTCTTGAACTCTAATTACCCGACAAAGTAAAGAAAACTCCACTATTTGTGATACAACACAGCTCAGGTTCGTGCTTTTGCTTTGCGATTCACTTCACTAAACCAAAGATAATGCAGTTCCGTGTATACAGATAAGCATGCCGTATGTTGGGTGGTGTTTATATGCACATTTGCTGCGCTGCCTCAATGCATAAACGATTTCGATGACGATCATAAACAGGAGATTTGATGTTAGCCATGCGTTGATGAAGCAAATCGGCGTGTTGCAGTCAAGTATTGAATTTCCATCCTCGACAAAGCTCATCAACGTAGTAAAGTTCCCATTGTTTCAGGACAATTAATTCACCATTGTCCGGATGCGTACTCGCGTTAGTAGAGTTGCATTGGGAGTGAAAGCGATCTAGTCAGCTCCAACTAGTGGAGTTGCATTGGGAGTGGGAGGGATCTAGTCAGCTCCAATAGCAATAATTCATTGCCTGAACTCGGCGAACTCAATTCTATCCTGATTCCATTCTGTAGAATTGAATCAGTGGTCACCTCATTTTATCACCGCACGCTCCAAGATATCGTCGACAAATTAATTCAATTCAGTCCGTCACTCGATCGACCAGAAGTGTCAATGACTGCATGTGGAGAGAAGTCTTGGAATTGTATCATTTGTTGATTACATTTCGGTTTTCTGGAAGCCTGTTATGTTGGTAGGACAACAGCTATTCATAACATGCGCAGTGCTGCCCTCAGGATCTCCTAGCCGAGCTTTGATGGTTGTACTGCGCTCTACTACCGGTCAAGCGTTCATGACTAACGAGCTGTGATCACCTGTTGTCCTATACCCAACCAATTCGTTTGTCGCAAGTTCGCAACACAGGTTCAAATGACGACTCGCACCTCAAAATATTATGGTTTCTCCCGCGAGATATCATGATTAACTTTCGTCCTGTGAGATCTGCAGAACGCACTGATTAATCAAAGAATACCTGCCTGCTCGCCTGCTCTGCCCCTGCGCTGCTGTCGTATTCACAACGCGCGCAGCCAACCCCTAGCGCCATCTCGCCACAGCGACGGCAGCTGAAGACCTGGCGCTGGCGCGCTGTCCGCTCAGTTGTCAGATGCGCTGCACGACGACCCGTTATGAAGGACCTGCCCAACCTCACTCCGGATAAAGCTGTTGCTGAGCGGGACTGACTTATTTGTCTGCGGACTTGTGCTCTATTTTGCCGACGACCAACACTGAACAACATCTTGAAGAGGTAAGCCCCTCCGCGATATTCACCAAAGAAAAATTACACGTCACCAACAAAGCACTAATAACACATAAGAAACATCTACTTTCATCGTTCACCTATAATCCCTCTTTGTCTTGTGTGTCTTCATTATCACCATTTCTCTCCTATATTTTTGTTTTTATTTTGTTTTTATTTTGTTTTTATTTTTTTTCACATAGTATGGTGAGTACAGCCGACATTTCGTTATGGGCTTTTTAGATACTCGCTGGGCTTGGCTCTTGTTATATTCGTTATTTAAACTACACCCTATGTTTTATTTTTTCTCTCTTCTAGACAAAACGAATAAATTAAAAAAAAAAAAACCAATAAGTATTGCAATGTTGCTTCACATTGTATATTTTTTCCTGGGTCGGTAATGGTCTATTGAATATATCAAGCAGTATAGTCAGGAATGAAAGAAGACAGGATTTGTGTATAATGACACTGCTGACCTTTAATTCGCCGGAGCACACTATCTGCTAAATACAGCTGGACGTGTTCGATCTTATGCAGAAAGACATCTCTCTCGGCCTCTCTCTCCCTTTCAGTCTTCACTAAAAGAAATCTTATATCCATCACTCGTTTAGTTGCAGTGAGGCCACACAATAATATTAACGTGGTATAGTAAAATCTCAATATGTTGAAGTGGTAGGGTTCATCGAAGTGACTGCATAAGGGCATGTATTTAGTACCATTGGTCACAAGAATGCGATCGAATAAACCAAATGTCATAATAACCGAACGCCTCGATTTAGAAAGTGCAAGGATTAGCTAATTATGAGGTTAACAAGACCTTGATCGAGCAACATGCACACTACATTAAATGAACTGACTATCGAGCACAACATGGGGCTGCGTTTTTGACACATTAGGGATCACAATGAATGGGCGGGTAGACAACTTATATGCGTATGCA
>KB312270.1:13480-23978 GCA_000328365.1 Capitella teleta | reverse complement strand
CAAGTCCCACGGACCTTTGCTCCGAAAAAAAAAACAAAAAACAAAAAAACATTTTATTATCCAAGTTATTTGATGCCAAACGATTGATCGTTATGATGCTGGTTAGAATAGTTATAATTGAGTTGGAAAGGGGATAATATACCAGATTTCTAATGTCAGATATGTCGGACAAAAAAAGGCGGGGAGTCGGTTAGAATGAGTCGCAACATCTATTATTAGCTCAGAACTAAGTAGGTCACGTTTCACCCATTCACACACGGCGTCAGTAATTCTGGAGCCACCAAAAAGACGAATGACCCGGCCTTTATCGGAGAAAGTGGCCGCTACCGTAACCATGGCGACAGAGTCAGGCGTATACAATCGCAAACGGAGCAGACGTCTGCCGACGATTGAATTATTGGGTCATGCCGGCATACTTAGGGATTCCACGACTAATGCTTCTTCCTACTGGTATTAGGACGGCCCTTATCAGCTGCCCGTGATTATCTCATATTTCCTGACATACGAGCTCTCTTTTTTCTGGCCAAACAATGTCCCATTGATCCTTAGTTCCTCTCTGTTAGCTTTTAGGAGGAATTCGTGAATCGGTGCTCATTAAAGAGATAGCATAATATTATTGTGGACTGGTTGGCGTTGTAAACTTCCGCCATAATTTGAAAGTGTGTATCGATCATAGGGATATGCATGTATATTGAATCAAAGGGTGGGTTTCAGTGTCTCCAGCGGTGAATACGAAACGTAGATGTAGATCAATATGAATTTAAATTATCAAATCGATTGAAAAAAATAAATAGAGGTGAGTAATGAACTCTATTAGAACAAAACTGCATGTGCACCCCATCTATTATGGATGTATGCGCTGTATATATTCATTGGAACTACGATATACATTTTATATCACAGTTACCACACTTTACTCTGTGCTACATTAATTGCCCGGAGGTAAAAATCCAGTTTTTGTTTATGAATTGTCCATTATTTTGACCATTTGATTAATTCATCGGTATCTTTCGTCATATGTTCATAGTGGATGGATTGAGTAACCTAGTAATACTTGGCTTTGGTGGTCAGCGAAGCGCTTGGATGAGGCAGTAAACCGAGGAAAGCAATCTCGAGTAACAGACCACAATCGGATAATGACCATCAATTCACTAGACCGAAGGAAGCATTTATTTCCAGCATTGTGCATGGTTACAAGCCCGCATCCACTATTTCAACTTAACGTGCCATTAGCGACAACCTCTGGCAACAAGAAATGGATGAAAACTAACGTTTAGTTGTAGATCTTAACACTGGAATAGTTCTGAGTTATTGAGACAAAAAAAGTTAATTTATTCCCACAAGAAACACACATTACTACTCGAGAAATAAACCTCCAAACACCAATATTTCGAAAAAGCATCCTGCCAAAACAAACACTCTCAACCATGGATCAAAATTAATCGCTTCACTGCCACAGAACACCAAAGAAAAATTACACTAATAACACATAAGAAACATCTACTTTCATCGTTCATCTATAATCCCTCTTTGTCTTGTGTGTCTTCATTATCACCATTTCTCTCCTATATTTTTGTTTTTATTTTGTTTTTATTTTTTTCACATAGTATGGTGAGTACAGCCGACATTTCGTTATGGGCTTTTTAGATACTCGCTGGGCTTGGCTCTTGTTATATTCGTTATTTAAACTACACCCTATGTTTTATTTTTTCTCTCTTCTAGACAAAACGAATAAAATTAAAAAAAAAACAAAAAACAATAAGTATTGCAATGTTGCTTCACATTGTATATTTTTTCCTGGGTCGGTAATGGTCTATTGAATATATCAAGCAGTATAGTCAGGAATGAAAGAAGACAAGATTTGTGTATAATGACACTGCTGACCTTTAATTCGCCGGAGCACACTATCTGCTAAATACAGCTGGGCGTGTTCGATCTTATGCAGAAAGACATCTCTCTCGGCCTCTCTCTCCCTTTCAGTCTTCACTAAAAGAAATCTTATATCCATCACTCGTTTAGTTGCAGTGAGGCCACACAATAATATTAACGTGGTATAGTAAAATCTCAATATGTTGAAGTGGTAGGGTTCATCGAAGTGACTGCATAAGGGCGTGTATTTAGTACCATTGGTCACAAGAATGCGATCGAATAAACCAAATGTCATAATAACCGAACGCCTCGATTTAGAAAGTGCAAGGATTAGCTAATTATGAGGTTAACAAGACCTTGATCGAGCAACATGCACACTACATTAAATGATCGGATTATCAAGCACAACATGGGGCTGCGTTTTTGACACATTAGGGATCAAAATGAATGGGCGGGTAGACAACTTATTTGCGTATGCACACCAATAGTGTTATGGACGAGGATTAGCAAGTATTTTTAATTATGCGATTAGAACCTTTCGACAGTGGAACTCATTGTTGTAAAGTATTATATCAAGGTATCAAAGGGAATTGACAATTCGAAATTTTGAGAGAAAAATATGACATCCAAATCTGGTGCTAATTTAGTTTATTTGTAGATGACGATATTCTTACACAGTTCAAATGTACGAATATCAGATATCGGATCGTGATATGCTCACCTATTCAATGACAACTAAAATTAATTGGTGATATACTACAAAAGCAAAGGGGTAAACTCACACTATTTAATTTCAAGCATGGCTTTGCATTGTAGTATTGTAGTGTTGATCATACTGGATTATAATAGTGGCTCGAGAATCCATTAAGCAAAGATTTGCTCGTTTGTCCCTGTTTATTGCTCTCTGAAGGACGGTGTGTGAAGTTCACTCTGGTAATTCTGGGGCGCACCTCGCGTGACCTACAGTCTGTCGATTTGATGGGAAACGTCTCCTATGGCGGCGTTGATTGAAACCCAAGAGATATTAAGCTCCTGTCAATTAGCGATCTTTGTTGATCCATGAGGTTTTTTTACCCCACATGATGCTGTTGTCCTTTCTTAGATTATTTAGGTTCTATTATTTAGCCAGTATCTTGTGTGTAATTATATATTGCTATTCTTTTGCAGTAAGTGTCTGGTGGTATATTGGATCATATCTTCATATTAACCTACCTATGCATGTCTAAAACTATGTCTAAAATGATTGTATTGTTTTTACTTGAAGTGTAAAAGTATGTCATATCGAGTTTACTGGCTTATTTTTATCGTGGATTATCATGCTGTCGTGCTGAGCCAAAATTGTTTCTTCAGCCAAGTTATATAATAATTATTTCACTTATGTTTTAAATATTTGAATTTTTATGTCATTCCAGTCTTTTGATCTTGGATTGGATATTAAACACTCAAGGTCCATTACTTAACACGTGTATCTTCAACTTTATGACAACAAAATCAATTTGACTACGGTCTCTTTATTCTTTGACTATCTTATACTAGTCAGTACCCAATCAATAGTCACCACAGGTACTCCAAATGTCTCACTTAAATTACTTGTTATGACCTATGACAGAACAGCATAACAGTTATGAAGAGGCAGTCCATATATCCAAAATTGACTATTGCTCCAAATGCAATGCCTGGTGACTTGATCTCGAAGGTTGAAAAGCAGGAAATGTTAATTAATTTAATAGTAAGTCTTTTTTGCATTGAAAATTTGACTTGCCATCAAATGAAAGAGTCAATGTTGATTAGTATAACGATATATGGATTTATCATTGAGGGTACTGAAGCCACTAGCAATAATTAATCAAAGGACAGATACTCGGCTTTTAGACCTTTCCCTTAAGTAACAAATGTGTTATCACTCAGACGGTTTCTCGACCTTTGCAATGAAAAAAAAGAAAAAAAAAAAAGAAAAAAAAAAAGGAATATTTCTTATTCAAATCTGTATCCTGTGAAGAACGAAGACACATTACCCAATATTTCACCATTCAGAACACCTTACATCGCAACAAAAGAGCTTCTTGTATTAACAAAAAGCTGACTTTTGCGAGGTCATGAATCACAATCATGTTGACAGCAATTATTTTTTTGCTTTGTGTACTCAGGTTGCATTTCAAATTAGACATGAGATATTTCGTAAGTGCAATCCGCTTTCATTATTATTGCATACATATAAGTATGTTCAGCGACACTGTTAACTTGAAGACTATTTTGTTGTCAATATAATTTAAAAACTAAACAGCTTGGCGAAAATACCTACGTAAAATGTTCCGCTTCCCAAATCGCAATCACAATAAATTTGTCGGATCAATCGATAGTAGTCTATGCTCAGAATGTATTATATCTCCCTCTCTTTCAATAGCTCAATGTGATGTATCCAGCACTCCTAATTCAGAACTGACACACAATGAACATCAGTCTCTCTGCGTAAATTTTGTGTGATTAGTTCTTTCAGAAATCAATTCAAATAATTATTGAGATATTGATGTATTCCAACAAGAAACTATCTCTATTTTCATATACACAACCCGCATCTTCAAATAAAGGGCAAATTTACACACAAAACTTGATGAATATAACAAAGCGTAGTAAATTATATCAAAACTTTCCAAAGTGGGGCATCAACGCTTCTCATATGAATGTTAAAATACTCGTGTTTCCCTTTGGATACAGAATAAAAGAATACACTGGATGCACAATGACACATGGGTTGAGGTAGGAATCGTGCCAAGGAAGTGCCAAGACTGTGGGATTGAAAGCCTTGAAGGGCAGGTTTTGGCTTGAATAATTTCCATGAGTGAATAATATGCGCAAATCATTTGATGTTGCACCTGTACGGTGCTGGAAATACGCGATTATTATTATCCGTATCCCTTATTAGCCTTTGACCTTAGAACCTAACGGTGTCGCCACTTACCACAACTGCAGTATCCTGCCATTTCAAACAATGCCATTCAATCACAATTCAGCTATATTTATGTCTAATACGTAATATAATGATGGAATGAAAAAGTGACGGACGTGTGACGGGAAATAATTACACGCCAGCCTATGACGTCATAACCGTTGTCGAGTTGCGTGTTCAACTCCACTGCCAATTGCATTTGTCACCCTTGAATTTAAATGTGACGTCATCTCAGCCTCACCCTAGACCGCGTCACTCGCTCAATCTTTAATGACCAATTGCGAAAGATAAATTTTGGTGCACTCAACATGTAATGAAAGCTCAAAATATTAAATTTACTCATGACGAATTATAAGAGCATTTGTATATGCGTACGTTTAAAAATTATTTGTTTTCCTATTTGTAGTATTTATTACGAGCAAGATGTCGCACGTTTTTTCACTAATCACCTGTGGTGTGCGTTTAGGGTAAAGTATGTACATGTGTGACCTACATATGACAGTGTGACCTACATATAACCATCATGTCCGAACACGAAAATTTCATTGGTTTTGTTTATTTGCCAGCACCTGTAGTATGGATGAAGTGTTCCTTATCTCTGAATTGATAATTAGCAATATTGTTATGACGAGAGTTAACATTACAACCCACTCATAATGTTAATATATCTCTCTCTATCTCACCCACTCAATGATATAGGATGTTATGGAACCATTTAAATGAATATCCAGAACAAGTTGAAGGAATGAGATAAGAAGTGTTTCTTTCTATGAGTTTATAGAAGTGAACCAGTTATGGGGAAGGGTAAAATTTAGAAGTGCACTCGGAACTTTGTTTTTCTGCTTCAACGAAAACAGGTTATTTCTTCAGCCACCAAATATTATTCGGTTAATGACTTGTGGCCTGAATCCATCCTGTTTACCAAGTGTGTTTTTTTTTCTTCCTGCACTGGGTAAACCATTTCTACGCATCGGCTGTAAGATGTAGGCCAATTGACATTTTAATTATAAGACAATCATGAACTGTAAAAAAGACATCGTCCAATATATGAAATGTTTGGTGTTTGTTTGTGGTGATAGATTCAGCAATGTTACTAAGATGCTCTGAATATATTGCGCCAAAGTACATCCCTCATCCTACAAACACCATTGCAACACAACTTCCCTTCACCCCCGCCTACCCCCGCCCCCCCAACAAAAGAAAGGAAAAACAGCCAACTTGCTGACTTACTACAAGAATATTTATCTTGTTAGTCCTTTCATGTGTAAACATCGAGGTGGTTAACATTCTTCACACATTCATCTGCATTCGTAAGGTTTCACATAAAAGACCTTCATTTCAGTAAAATCCAACGTGAACGGTGGGGTATGTGTTGTAATGTGTTGAAAGAAAAGCTTTGAAGTGTTATAAGGAAACTCAGCCGAAGCCAGGCAACCGAATATCCTGCTCGTTTAGTTCAAAACACCAATCTATTCAAAGTCATTCTGAAATCTGAACGGAGGGGAAGAGGGGGGGTGGTTTGTTTTAGTAACATATATACGTCATGTTGGAACCCAAGCTACGGTAGTAGTGATGTTTGCGTATGACGATGTATATGCGGGGGTTCTGTTTAATATATCCAACTTTGGAGGGAAATAATATTTCGTTTTGCCGTGTCCATGCCATCTTTTGCGATGCAAAACTCCTTTTTATGCAATAATTGAAATTCAGAACGATATCAACATTTAACGCATACTGAATTAAATTACTTTGGTATGCCGGAATCACAGCCTACAATGAGATTTTTCGTGGCTTTTTTGCATTCATGATTGACGTTCCTTTCTCGGGGAATCGTCCAAGATATTACAATAAAACCTTTTATATTTGACATATGAATGACAAGCTGTCATAATTGCAGGCGGAATTAAGGGTTGCTGCTGAAATTCCGTGGAAATAAATTAAATGGTCAATTTATTCTCGTGAAAATGAAATATAGGAGCAGCATTAGCGTATGGTGTCTGCAATTTGTGCTATGTAATCTCACACAATTCGATTGGCATTCTCCGGTTGATTAATTTGAAAGCACAAATCATATTAACCTGAATGCAAATACCAAACCATACCTGTGCATACTTCAAGGCGGGCTTGCATGCCCGATATATTAACTTACCTTACTTAAATCAACGCTGAAAGAAATTGTTCTTCATGTAATTCTTCCTAAGCCAAATGTGTACGGGTTTTGTTTTCATAATTCAATAATGATTTGCATAGCTAATGGCATTATGTCATACATTTGGCAATCACAGTTCATTCCTTGAGCGTGATTTAATATCCTAACAATAATTATATAACCAATAACAAATTTTCAAATAGCAAATAAATTATAATTTAAGAAGACTTACGGCTAGAATCATTTACTTGCTCTTCATTACATGAATTAACATATTATTACGTAGACATAATATGAGCCTGTCTGAAATCTCTTTGTCTGCCTGAGAGGAGAATCCTTTGCATCCGACCGACAGACGTCATGCATTGTGTTGTTGTTCTGATATAACCACAGCCTTCGGTGTGTGGACACAACAGTCATTGTGATGCCAACCCCTGTTTTGTAATTTTCCATTGAATCTTATGGCGTAGGTCAAATTTAATTAGGTAATTATAGGTTGTATTATAATTGTAGTGTCAAACCAGGTTATATGTTGAAATGATAGAGCTTCCCAAAATGATCATACGCACATACAGCGTAGCGAAATTGGATACCATATGAAAGCATGAGTGTTGTGTCATAGAAGATGGAGTCGACTGTTATATATAACTGATATTGCCAAAGTGTTGTAAAACACCACTTGTTAATTAATAAATCCATTGTCAACAATATAATTATGCATATATGATTGGCTCATGGCTCGGATCTGTTTGCGATTCTATGTGCATATTCGGCTCTAAACGACGGCATGCCACCCTCAGGTGCAAGGGAGTCCTCTGCTCAAGGAAATATTTGGCTAATAAAACTCCTGAACTTCATGTGTCACCCTGGATCAGGGTTCTGCCCTGAAGGCTGGGCGTATTGTTGTATCAGGAATGTTGTGTATAACAGGATTATCAAATCATGCCAGTACAAATCTAAATATGCAAAACACACTAGGGTTGTGTGGATAACAAGATTCGGTATCCGGTATCCGGGTATCCGGACTGTCAACGGGATATCCAATGTCCGGAATTTTTCATGAAAATTTAAATTATTATTAATTATATTGAATGCGATATTTTAGTTCTTTGAATATCTTTTTTTTTTTTTTTTTTTGCTTTTCTCTTCTATTTTTATTGAAGTGTAAGAGGCAAGCGTACGGAACATGTGGAAATCTGAGATTCTAAATTAAATACCAAAGTCAAGAGTTATCAAAGTCAGGGTGATTATTGCTAGTTTCAAAATGGATTTGTTAATTTGTCAAGCTCAGAACTGGTAACTTAGACTACATCAATGACTCAAGGCTAAGGATATGCCCCGTACTACTACATGCATTAATCATTGAATGAGCAACGAAGAAAATATGTATCTTAGATTATCGTTGGTGGTCTTGAGTGCAGAGAGGGCTTAGAAAGCCAAAGAGCAGCAACCTTCATCGCTTGGTGACCTGCGAGGTCAGATTAACTTTCTTTGGCTTCCCAAGATTTGATATAGCAATGAAAAATGTGCCATTGCGACTCTTAATCTCAAATGCACAATAGAATTACCAGACAATTTGTTCTGAGTAAACTGAGGATGTGATTGAAGAAGTTTTATCGAGTCCATTGCAGAACTGGTCGAGTGTGTGAAATTTCATTCAGTAGCTTTTGCTTCACGGCAAATCATTGCGCTTGCGCTGCGAGTTTGAGCACGTGACTTCGCCCCAAGACGGATGATATCTAGGAAGACGGATGATACATGTATCTAGGATGAATGTTATGTATCTAGTAATATGCCTTCAAAATCTGATAGTCAATCCAATGACTACTCGCATACTACTGCCTCTAAACCCTGTACTCAATTATTATAAAATATGAAATTTTAAATTTAGATTCAGGAAGTGTTTTGTATTTAGTAGATAAACTATAGTGTTACAATCTCAACAAACGCACTCACAAACAATATAGACTATAGCTCGTTCATCCAATAGTAGTAATTTAGGAAAAATAATTTCGCATGCACAAACATAAATGTAAGGTCCGCTCCCATTATTCTGCACTGTAAGGCCTACTCAATCACGAGAGCGATGCCTTATTTGGGCATTCAAATGATACTCATCCATGATCAGGAGCTGAAAGGAAAAATAATCAAAATATCGCCAAATGATGGATGCGTTCTCTTGATTGAGATGAATCGGCATCGATGTCGACAAAATTGTAATGGAAATGATAGGACTAGCAGCATGAAATGTTAAACTATCAAACCCAGGTATTTATTGCTATGAGGTTTGCGTAGTTTTTACACTGCAACCGTTTTTGTTTTGTCTTTGTCGGGAGAGGGCAGTACCATTGAGAAGCATTGAAATATCTAGCATGGAGTACTTTTGCCCCACTCTGTATATCTCTCTGTTTTGCGTGAATTCTGAAGCAACGTAATTAGGGGTTAATCAGAAATTACGAAATTTAATGCTTCATGTGTTGCAAGATATTCCTTCTCCTACAATTAATCACGTCGGATCGGTGCGTTGTTATCAACTGAGATATGCGCATAATATGCTAGGTGATATCAGTCTCACCCATTTATTCAAATTGTATAATCGTGGTTCATTTCAGATTCAACCTCAGATGTCTGGACACTGATTATGATCACCATTATGCTTTTTCAAAATCTAAATAGTCGATTAGTTGCTCAGAATTGCACAACCAGCGCACAGTGTGAAGCGCAATACTAATCCCTTTCAAATGGGGGGAGAACTGGTTGAAAATGGACTTTGAGTCGTTATTTGATGCACCAAAAATGATTCCTATGCCTGGCCCACACAAGGAATATCATCCCTAACGATTTCGAGGGAGATATATTGCTAATTAGGCATGACGTCAGCAGCTGTGATGAAACACCGAGTTCCCCATCTTTTACAATGGGCCTTGTCATATCAGCGTGTCCTGCGACTAAACCCCTGGATATTTTTATTTTTTTCGGAAATAGATAGAATAAATATTTTGCCACCAGTCAGGCGCAAACAAAATTTTTTTTTTTTGCTATTTTTCTTATTTTAACAAGCGATTTTCTAGGACACCTACCATGGTTTCTCATCCTGAAACAGTAAAAAGGTCAGCCAGAGTGCATCACGCATGCGCTTTCGTTTCGTAAACAACAAAGATGTCCTTTTATGGCGAAGATGATCTGCTCTGATTGGCTGAAATCGATAGATTCACGAGGGGAAAGGGACCAATCACGGCAAGCCTTCAGCTGACGTTTGTCTCCTATACTTCGTAATGGAAGTCATTCTCCCATAGGCCCAATGCTAACCCGGATATTCGGAATGCATTATTTCCTTACACTTGCATCTAGGCATGATGTTTTTGGCACGGAATGCTATCAATTGGTGCTATGAGTCAATAGAACATCACTTAAAATTCAGTTCCTCATGCCTTTAATGACTATGTTCTCAGTTGGTTCATCACTCTCTGTGATCACTTTAAAACCTAAAGGCTAGCTGATACCTTGTAGTTTACCAGTAATTTGATAATTAC